>JARIHP010000199.1:0-39631 GCA_029282125.1 Mycena amicta | reverse complement strand
GTGGGCGTCAGCACGGAGGTAGGCGATGCGTTCGTCCTCAGTCCGTTTCGCCCGGCGGCGCTTGAGCGGTGGACCTGACGAGCCAGGAGGAGGCGGTGGGTACGAGAAAGCATGAGATTCGCCGTTCGGAGGCGTAGTACCAGCGCGGGGGCTGTTAGCAAAGAATGGTGAGGAACGAAAGGGCAAATGAAATAGAGATCGCAACGTACCAAGAGAGGCGATGAGCCTCCCAATGGCGGACGGTAAAGGTGGCAGTTGCCTGGTCACGAAACGATACGGCGATGCCGCAAGCAGCGCACAATACACGACCCGCAGCGTACTCTCCATGTCCCGAGCTCAGTCCGGCGGGCAGCGCAGACCCAGGTTGAAGAATAAGCGGCTTGCGATCGTCATCTTGGTCGGCTTGGACGCCCGGCGTCGGCGGAGTCTTGCGCTTGAGCGAGCTGGCGCCGAGAGGCGGCGTCCTGGAGAAGATCGGAACGAGCACTAGAATGTTTTTGGAGGACCTACACATTTTGCGGCGGCGGGGTCGCCTTTGCTGGAGGTGCTGGGGCTGAGCTGACGAGGTGTCAGCGTCGGGAGCATCGGAGCATAAGAATCCAAACCTTGGGGCAACGTCGGTGGACATGGTGAGGGGACGTTTGGAGGACTGGACAGTGACAGAAAATGGGGGACCTGGCAGGTGGAGGCATGCGGCTTTTAGCTGGCAAGGTGTAAAGTCTATCCAGCACAACAAGACAAGACTCCGGTGGCGAAAGTGGAAATGGGATGGATTCATTTTGCAGACGGGGTTAATTGATAATGGAAGGTGTAACGGCGTGTTTCTGGCCCCATGTTTCGGAGGAGACAATTCATTTCTTGAATTCGTTCGTATCTTTAGGTAAAAGGTCGCTTTTCCGAGGAGGTCGACGCGAATAACCGTAGAAACTACGGCGGATTGGGCCTGGCGCATTGGGATCGCATCTCACCGCGAGAAGACCACATTGTTTGACAGAGAGCTCCCTGGAGATATCTGTACGTGGTCGGGGAGAAGTAAGTGACATCTGCCAATGTCACATCGGAGCTTGAATATTTATTGGTTTCCCCACGCACGGACAACCGAGAAAAATTCGCGGCGACCTCAAACTGTCAAGACCTTGTCCGAAACTCTTTTTGCCTAGATGGCTCTTCACGGCATGCGCATTCATTTCACCGGGTGTGTCAGTTAGACTCCTCATCATGAGCAAACGCGTGTGTCGGACTCGCGGCGCCTTGGAAGCCGGATCTAAAGCTGTTCTGCACCTCCGTTTGTAGCTGCTTGAGCCCCACTCCAGATACGCTTCTTTTTTCCCTACCTTTTGTCTTTCCTCCGTCCGAAGTCTTCCCAAGCTCCTGCGATAAAGAACCCGTCCTCAAGCTGAAGCTTAGAGCCATCAGAACGCCCACAATGCAAACGCATCGCGGGAATCAAACGTGCCTGAGCTCAGAGTGAGGCGTACCGTTCAAATTCCATCTCGGTCCTCCCTTGAAGCGGGTTGGTGCAGCCAGCTCACGAAGCACGCCAACATTGGCGCCTTCTTTTCGGGAATGTCAAACTTGAACGTGCGTTTGCGTTAATTGAATGCACGGTGTTGTCGAGGTGTGGCGTAGCGAGTCATATGCTGCTCCATCGGCGAGAGAATTTCCGCGGGCGGGCAGGACTGGACAACGCCGCCGACCAAGGAATGCTCGTCAGAAGTACAGCCACATGTCCTCAGGAGAGGCCTTGCTTCTTACCTTCTTGCAGTAAATCAGACACGCGGGAGTTTCTACCAACGTCATCGCCGAGCGCCACGTTGAGATGGCACGTCGAGGCAAGGCAATTAGGGACCGTCGTTTCATGAGTATTAGTAGTAGAGACGGACAGATAGGCCCGTGGCCACATTGCAGTGCAGTTGAACGACGCATGAGTGTTGTAAACTGTTCTGAAGATATCAGTCAACCTTCATCGCGAAGAACGCACTGTTACGGACAGATAGATGCTCACGAACAATCCGCCATCAAGCACTCAAACCAATTCCGAATCCGAACTAGCGCAGGTAGCAATTCGCATTCCGGAAAATCGCAGCAATAAAGAGGAGTTGGCACCAAGGGACTCGGAAACGCTACGTATCGGAATTGAAGAAGCGATTGCGTCAACCCACTTCTGCACCAAACGAAGGAATCCGAGGTGCCGTGCCTGGGTTGCGCAGATGAAATCAATGAATGAACTTGAATGAAGTGCGCAAAGATGGATGGAGGTCGGAGCGGGTCAGAAGCAAACTCCAACTTGACTGTCGATCGGGGAGGAAATCCTGCAACTTCTCTTGGTCCCTGTAGCGCGGCTTGAGAGCGCAGTGGAAGACAGCACGAGGAACGCATGTCGAACCAATAGCCAGACGCAGCGACGACAGGCTTCGATATCAGGAGTGAAACAAACAACGAGAATACTTCACCCCTGGCGTAGTGAAAGCATCTGCATCTACGTGCCTAACGCTCGAGTATCAAGCTCGAGGGTGGGTGCCTCTTCCTTTCGCCGAAATAGTGGTTTCGAGATCAACTAGTAGTCAGTCTGGAAGTCGAAACTAGCCATGGTATAGTGTTAACATGGAACCCGAGCTTAGGCGCGGATACGGATGAGGGAAAACAGAAGTTGCTTGGACGCGAATACTCCTCTTGGGAGGAACTGCGGTGGTACGCTTGTTCGGGTCGACGCCGAGCACATACACGCATGGCCGAGAGGAGAGGATGTCGGATTCCGTGATTGAATGGACATCAGGACAGACGCTGAGGTTCGGTGCGGGCGTGATGATCGTACTCTGACGCGATCTAGATGAGGTCGTAGCGGGGAATTATAGCTATCCAGTGGCGATTAGTTGGGGCTGCTGGCGCTCGTCATGAAGCGTAAGGAGTTCCTGTGTTTGTAGCTCCACGGCGCTGAGGACCTCGGAATCCGGATTCCGGAATTAACTGATCGCTCCTGGAGCTTCGAGCTAAGCAAGCAAGCAAGCCCAGATCGTACGACGCAACAGATGGAGGAATAGCGCCGCATCGGCCGTCGACGGACAGACCGTAAAGCTGGCTTGCTCGTTAGCGCCGAGCTAGTTGTCAAGGACCTGCGATGGCCAAGCACGGCGGCGCGCATTCGCGTCCGGTCGCCTCGGCACGCCTGCGCCGCCTGCCCGAGACGAACACAAGGACGCGGCTCTCTGGTGACCAATTTATACATAATAAATTGCAACAAAGCACCAGCGTGGCCAGGGACAGGTTTGTTTGTCAATTTGTCAGTTTCGATGCCTTCGCGCCATAGCAAAAACGACAGCGCAATGGAATTCCGTGAAGAGGAAGGGAAGGGTGTCGTCAGAACAGAGAAATGGGGTGTCGCCCATACTGTAAAAATACAGTGACTGCCCCCACCGGAACCCGCGAATGGGCGACTGCGACTGGTGGAAGCAAGAAGGCTTCCCGTTCGATAACGTAGTACGATAAGGACCGCTTCTGAAGGGGAGAACTGATGTGAGGAGGGCCTATTTGGAGGGCTCACCGAGCTAGCTGGACGGGGAAGGCGGGAAGAACAAGCAAGCGTTAGAACGCGACCTAGATGATGAACAGAGGACCTAGTGCGTCCCATGGAGCTCGAATGTCGTCACGAGTTAGCGACCGATCAGGAGACGAAGGGCGCTCGCTTTGGGATCCTTCAGAAGGTTGAGAGACCATGGCTCGATGACACCAGCAGGTGTACGATGAGACACAAGGTCGCCCACGAGCGGAGCTACCACCCGACGACCGCTGAATTCGGGTTTGACGCAGACTATGGGGTCGACGATCTTGAGGATCCTTATAAACACGCGGGGTAACGTCTGAGCTCAGCTCAAAGCGCGCCAGAAGGGAACCTGAACTCGCGTTAACACGTTTAATAGGCGAAGCACTTCACAAACCTGTGTATGGATATCTCGCCGGATCCCTTCCGAATAGACTGCGGAGTCGCAGTCTCTCCAGCTTTTCCTTTCCGACCACTGTCAGAAACACATTCTCGACAGTCATGGAATGGCGAAAAGGCTGGTCGATGGCGAAGAACAAGCACTTGGGGCGGATTGCCGACCAGCCCGAGAAGACGGCGCGGCCAGGATGCGATGGTCTCGAGTCGACAAGACTTTCTGAGATGAGCTGTCTCAGGAGCGCCGGCCCCATTCTTGGAATGTACGAGCGTTGGGAGAACGATCTGCCAAGGAAGGCCGTCTGGAAGTAAGAGGTCGGTTCCTAGAGCATTGTCGGAGTCGATACGGAGGCGGATTGAGCCAGAAAGAGGTGCCGATGGATGAGGTGCATGGTAGTAGAGATACCCTCGTGCGTTTGGAGGGAACGGGGTGGATACCGCATCAGAGTGCTGGTATGTGAGTCGGAGAGGTGGGTGGTCTCCGGGAAAGCGGACTTGGAGCTTGTGTCCACCGGCGACGTCAATGAAGTCGGACGATTGAAGAGTATCGGCTCGGAGGGACGACAGAGTCTGTGCGCGCACAGAGTATCTAGTATTCCACCGTCCATTCAGTAGAAAATCGACTGAGTGACTGGATGCAAGCTGACCTGCCGGCGTCCGAGTCCAAGGTCAAGCTTTGTATTTGGCGCCGAGTTACAGGCGCGTTCATCGTCGCTGCGGCCCGACGCACCGAACACCACATTCGGTGTCTTCCAGAATGAAGTGGCCGCGGCAAGCCGCGATCCGTGACTGATGAGATCAGTCACTCATCCACGACTTCCTTCTTCGACTTCATTTGCCTCCCGAATCGCGCACTGTCTCCAATTTCCAATGCGAACCACTTCTTGCCTCTCTCTGAATCACTCGTGCAACAACTGCGACGCGCCGCCACTTCAAGCCCGTGCTGGCCGTGTCATGGCCGCGTCAAAGGAATAAAGAATCTCATTTGCTTGCGCGGTGGTGATTTTCTCGGCTGCCATCCCGGAGTCGGAGACTGGACACCGCTTGTCACGGCGACACGGGGATTGTCCCGTGTACAGTGTACAACCGAGCTGCGGCATAAAGACGCCTGGCGTCGAGCGTTACACTGACACAATGTTCTCCTCTGCCACAATTTTTACGCTCTCCTTCCTCGCGGCGCCAGCACTGGCGGGCTTCCAAGACTTTGGCATTCCTGCCTCATCCGCGACAGTCGACGTCAAGGCGTTCAACGTTGCCAATTTCACGCTCAATAACCTCACGCACGTCTTCGTGAGCCCCGTCCTCCCCGGCCGCGAGACTATCACCCTGCCAATCCACGCCTTCCTGCTAGAGCATCAGCCGAGCAAGCAACGAATCATGTTTGATCTCGGCATGAGGAACGACCCCGAGAACCTGCCGACTCCGTTTGCGGGGTTCTTCACATCCAAGGCCATCACATTCGACAAGTTCAAAGATATCACCGAGATACTCGCCGCTGGGAATATCGCTCTCGACAGTATCGACACCGTCATCTGGAGGTGCGTGGTTTATCTCCCCGTGGACCTTGCGCTAATCATTCCGGTACAGCCATGGTCACTTCGACCATATCGGTGCTTTCTCAGCTCTCCTTGGATCTTGTACGCTGACCTTTCGCAGGGTGACATGTCCAAGTGGCCAAAAGGACGCAAAATTGTCGTATCCTCCGAAACAGACGTCTCCATCTTCCCCGATAATCAAAAGTCCGACTTGCAAGCGAGTGACCTCAGGTAAAGCTCCCACTGTGTGCTCTCTCTGTTGCCAACGTCTTTACAGTGGCCATACAGTCGTCAAAGTCGATCTTGCGAGCTCAAACCTCACCATTAGCGGTATGAAGGCGGTCGACCAATTCGGCGATGGATCCTTCTACCTCCTCGACGCTCCTGGCGTGCGTCTCTCCCATTGTAGGAGCTCATGAGCTGACCTGCCCTGCCAGCATTTTGAGGGCCACATGATCGGCCTCGCCCGCGTCACGCCTACTTCCTTCATCATCCTCGGCGGTGACACCCTGCACCACATGGGCGCCCTCCGCCCCAGCGGGACGTTCCAAAGCAGCTTCCCTTGCCCAGGGGAATTGCTCGAATCGGCCGCCAGCGGCATCTCCACCGACTTCTTCTGGTCCGCAGATACCACTCCCGGAGACTTCGACCTGCCCTCCCGCACACAGCCCTTACTTGCGCTATCAGACACACCCGACTCGTTCTTCGTCGACCCCGTGGCAGGGCAGTTATCCGTCAGCAAGCTCGCCGCGCTAGATGCAGACGAGGACTTTTTGACGCTGATCACGCACGATGCGAGCATCTCCACGGCTGGGGCACTCCCGCTCTTCCCTGCATCGCTGGCGAGCTGGCAGAAGGACGGATTGAAGGAGAAGCTCGCGTGGCTTTTCGTCGATGAAGATAATGGCTCATTTTTATTCAGCCCTGCGTCAGTAGCGTCTTCTTCTTCGCATATGCATCCTGGGTGTCCAGATGGCCGATGATCACTGACTCGCGTCCTCTCTCTCCGACTACAGAGATCAATCAACCTCGACACTCGACAAGGAGTACGCGGAATGTGTGCAGATGTGTGCGGCGACGAAGAATAGTATTCAACCGAAACGGAGGATGGAGCGGAGTACCGGATTGGATTGGAATACTCTCTTGGTTAGACGGGAGACGTTCAATAGATAAATTATTCATATCTCTATAATCGTAGAAATCCGAGATCTACTTCTAATTGACCTGAGGGCTTCTAGTATCCAGCGCGATATCCGCCTGCCAGACGTTACCCGTGGTGTTGACAAGTTTGAGGAGGTACAAATGCTCGTACTTGACCCCTCTGTCGTTAACTGGGAAGCGAGTCGCCGTTGGACTGATGTCTTTGACCTTCTGTAGAGGGCTTGTTAGCTGCAAACGTTTCAAGGTTGTTTAAACCCACCTCCAAGAATTGCATGAACCTATCCGCGACACGTTTCCCCAATTCAGCACGGGTGAGGCGCACGTTGGCCGTGTTCTCCAGCTTTATGTAAACGGCATCTTCCACATGTTCGTATCCGGGCCACTGTGCGCAAAGGTTAGTAGAAGAACTCTTATGAATGGCCGAACTCACAATGATCCTGAAATTGATTCTCTCAATTGCCTGCGGGAGAACATCGCCGGCGCCTCGAATGGGAATACTATCCCTGGCCTGTCCACGGAGGTCGCGCATCCAGACGCCCTGACCCTGGCCGCCGATGCGATCGTCAATGTAGTCGAAGACGATGGACGGGTGAGGCGGGAGCAAGGACCGGCTCTGTTGGGTGCGGTACGGGATGAGCGGGATGTTCACGCGGGTTGGGCCGCCAGGGGTTGGGGCCTGCCGAGGAGCGGCGGGGACGGGAGGGTAGATTTGGTAGAGACGAGACATCGCTGAGGTTATTGTTGGGTGGGTGGCTCGTCCGTTTGAGCACCGGCGGCTTTTATATCCTCTGGATTTGAGCGCTTTGAGCAGGGTGCCAGTGGCCCTGGCATGGACAGAGCAATTGAAAGCAAGGGCCTGGTTCATTGTTGGTGCTAGCGCTTGGGTCCAGGAGCGACTCTTGCACGGAAGAAAAGGCCAGACGAGCACACTTGTTGCGGCTCGGCGTTGAATGCAGGTCTGAGCGCCGTTTGCACGAGTCACGATTCCAGGCGCAAGCGGTAAAGATCGCAAAGTTTTTTTGGCACTGGCACTTGAGGTATAAGCACGACCGAAGTGGACTTGATGGTGGATGGGACACCACGCTCTGTTTCTGGATTCGAGGTGATCGTTTCTGCGGGAACCGGCACGGTGTCGGGTAGCCCCGGGCCGGTATGGCCGGCCGCGGCCATTGAATCATTGAATGAAGGTCGGAGCGATGACCCTTGGGTCCTTCGTCTGGAAATTGTTTCGTTTCTCCACCAGCATGTGCGATGGTAAAGCTTCATATCGACACTTTGAGACACACAACTTGAAAAACATTCATCTCTAAATAAAATCGTAATCATAATCGTAAACTCTACGTCTAGATCCCCACTGCTCGCGCTCCAGTACTAGTAAGGCGGGGGAGTTCCGTCCACAACGATATCTGCCTGGAAGACGTTTCCCGCAGCGTGGACGATTTGGCACAGGTACATGTGCTCTGGTCGGATCCCCGTCGGGTGCAGCTGGTAGGTAAGCGTCGTAGGCTGCTCATCCCGCACTTTCTGCGTAAGAAGAGAGGATCAGAGTCGGCGCCGACTGGACTGGATGTTAATGGCACGCACATAGTAATACTGCACTAGGTGATCTGCGATGCGCATTCCGAGCCCCACGCGGGTGAGGCGCTCGCCCGCCCTGTTGACTAGCGTGATACGGCCTGTGTGCTGCGCATATCCGGGCCACTAGAGCAAGAATGAGATCAAAGAAGTATAAGCAGGGTCGGTGAGTGAGCTCACGTTGATCCTGAGGCTGATCTCTTGAAATTGCGACAACACCAGATCGTTCATGCCCGCAATGGGAGTGTTTGTGCCCTGGCCGCGCAGATGCCGCACCCAAACACCTAGCCCGGGTGCGCCCATACGTCCGTCGGCATATTCGAAGGAGACGATCATGGGTGGCTGGTGAGAGATCGGCTGATTGCGGTTGGGCCCAGTTGTGGGTCTGTAGGGAACGAATGGGATGCGGATGCGCGTGCGCTCAGGCTGGTTGTTGGAGTTGGAGTGAGCCATTGGGAGTTGAATGGGGGGGAAGGTGGGGAAGAATGAGACCGTTGTCGATGGTGGAGGCCAGTTCGAGATGCAGCGAGCTTTTATACAGACTCGATTCGAACGCTTTGGGCAAGATGGTCTTTGACGTTGAAACTTGCATGGGCAGAACGAGCGACAGGTGCAGCTGGAATAATTGACGGTGCCAGCGCTTAGGCTCCAGGAGCAGCTCTTGCATGGGAGACGGGACAAAGCTATATCGGGCGGCGCGGCGTTTTGAATTCAAGGTCCCAGCGCCGTTTGGCAGAGATGAACGGAATAAACGGGGGAGGTCCAGCGAACGTGGCCCGAGCGGTAGGTTGAATGGCGAACTGAATGGATCCGAATACACAGACGTGGATTGGGCATGGTGGATAGGACCGCTGGCCTGAGATTCGAGATGACGGTTCTGGACAAGGTTTTGACGTCGACTGATGTGCGATGATTGGATTATTCATGGAGAATGGGCAGGCATAATGGCTAAATAACCTCAAACAACCGGCTTCGCAAAATCCGGATTGCCCCCAACCCGTGAAAGCCGCTCCTCAGTCAACTCCAAACACTCGGGCAACCCCGTCTCGGCCCAGGACCCACCCTGCATAAGAGTGACGAGGCCGGGAGCACAGGTGAATATGTGCGCCATTCCGTGGCCGTGGAAGCCCGCGCAGACCCACTGGCCTGGATGGTCAGGAAGCGGGCCGACGAATGGGAGCGAGTCGGCGCTCTGATGAAATAGATAAGTAAGAGATCAGAGGAAGATAAGACAAGATAACGCACCAATCCGATAATCCCGCTCCAGGAATACTCCGGGCCGACGCCAGGAGAACCGATATCCTCGTCCCAGCCCTCGAACGACGCAGTAGCAAGCTCGCGCACGGCATCAGTGACGGGCTGAAAATCACTGAGACTGTCGTCGAACAGCCGGGCCCCCGACTTGTCTTCGTGAAGATAGTCTTTGAGGATATGTTGGTTCGGGTTGCTCCCGCCGAAGAGAACGATCCCGTCGGCTGTACAACGCGGGTTGATACTGAATAACGCGCCACCACTCGCGAGAACGCCATACGAGTTTTGTAAAGCACCAGTTCCGGAAAATGCGCGCGGGGGGACAACTTTGTTGCACATGTGCGCGGTCGGCTGAATATAAGCTGCCCAGGATGGGAGGACCGATGATGTGTAGGCATTCGTGGCGTAGACGACGGTGGGCGTGCGGATACTTCCGCGCGCAGTGTTAACGTCCCAGTGACCCGAGACGGCGTTGGAAGGTGTGACGGAGAGCGCTGGAGTCCAAGTTTGCAGGTTGAGGCCCTTGGAGAGGCAAAGCTTAGTGATGTGCGCAACGAGTTTCCAGGGGTAGAGGGTCGATGCCTTCCAGGCCCAGACGGCTCTCGCGCCTTTGAGTCGGGAGATCTTCTCCGCTTCGGCAGGGTCGGAGATGTACTGGATGTGGTCGACGTTGCCGCCATAGGCCTTGTAGGCTTCCCAGACAGATAGGGCTTTCTCCACGACGTCCTCGGTCATCGCAACATCGAGCTGAAATGCAGTGAATATTGCTCCCAAAGGATTCAGATCGACGTGCTCACAGTATCACCAACCCATAAATCGCAATCGATGTTCTCCTTCTGAATAAAGTCGACGAGTTTGCTCCAGGTTTCGTATTCGTGCGCCAGGAGCTATTACAAGTTAGCCTGTGCTCGTTCCAAACACACCAAAGGACGCACCTTTTTGGCTTGCTCAGCCCCGAATACTTTCGAATACTTGCCGAAGCCGCGCCACTGGTCGGGCTTGCAGTGACCCGCATTCCGCCCCGTCGCACCCGAGCACAACTCACGCGCTTCGAGAATGACGATGCTCTTCGGTGGGTTTGGTCGCGTCAAGAGTTCGTAGGCGGTGAGTGTTCCGGTAAGCTGCACAAATAAGTCGGATATGAATTAAGAGACGAACAAGTGTACCCCAGAGCCGATAATGACCACATCCGCAGACGCGGGAAGATCTTCCGTCGTGCGATGGTCAATGAGCGGGTTAGAGCGGACACCCTGGAGCCACAGACTCAAGGACATGCCCTTGGGTATTGGGAAAGCCTTGCCGCCCACGACTTTGGCCATGGTGGATGCGGAATGACGCTCGGACGACGGCCCGTCGAGACGGGATTGTTGGCCGCGGTGAGAGTCATGCCCGGCACTGTCACAAAATGAAGTAACTCCTTCGTCCGACCATCCACGTTGTTCTAGACCTCTGCCCCGCCAACTACGCTGCTCCGCACGAGTCTCGTCGCCGCAATGGTGAGCAACGGGCTCGTTCCGTGTCCTCATCCGCGCGGTCAAGCCAGACAGTCTTTCGTTGTGCACTCGCATCGTCCTGAGCAACGTTCCCAGTCAAAGACGCGCTCAAAAAGCTGCCGACATTTTTGAGCCGAAAGGACCAGCCCGCCGTCCTGCATCCGCGCATGTGTCGTCTGGAGCGATTTCTGGTGGCGGGCATGCTCGTGGCGACGTGGCGACGACGAGCCCGAGTCCAGGTCCATCGATGTCAATGGGTGTGTCGCACGATTCCTGCTGGATAGGCAGCCGCAGATGGACAAGGCGACGACGTCGATGCTGATGGAGACTAGAGATGATTCGCGTTCGAACTATATCCCGCGTCGTGCAGTTCCCGCCAACCTTGCAAATCTCGACTCTCCCGCTGGACGGTATGCTGTCTTTTCACTCGATATCCTTTCATTCACAAAATGTCGTCCGGTGAGTGCCCAAAGCTTCTCTTCAATTTCGAGGCTGACATATCAATAAGTAGTTACCGCATAGCGCTCCCAACTTCAATGGCTTGAGTCGTCCCACAACGTCATCTCCTTCGCTCATCATACGAGAAAGTGCTACTAGTAGTGCGTGTATCTGGAGCTCGCATGCTGTCTTTTGACTTGTTCCAGATCTTTCGTGGACTGTTTCTCCCAATCACTCGGGCACCCTTTGGATAGCATCTCCTCAATGGCCTGCTCAGGTGAGTATTGTCGCACGACAGATCGTGTTCTCAAACTCACGGCCCCGCTTTACCAGCCCACGATATTCCACATAACCTGGCGACGATGCGTGCCCGACTACCGATCTTCATGCCGCCCCGTGGCTTCAACCGAAATGGGATGCTCGAAGGAACTTGCGTGTGCCAGGCTGCTATTTTGCAAACTGCACCTACACAATCCAACTACTTCCCTTGGCTGAGGTTCGCTTACGACGCCCGGACGAGGTTCCTCGACGCCGCTTCGGTTCTGCAGGACTCTGTATTCATTTTGGAGCCACGTAGCTGGTCGGGATCGACGGAATCTCTGATCCATTCAACGGGTAGAGAAATTGGTCATGTAGTGGAGAGAGAATCGGACGATGTCTTCGTAAATGAATGCTGGTCCCGGTGGCCTAATTCAGTAATTGAAGATGTCTAGAGTATGCCAGTGGTCGCCGGCGTGTGAGCATTGCGACAGCTACGATGGGACGGTGTGACGCTTGTCATACTTCTTTCCCAGCGACGACGACGAAGCAAGCACAAGTTTGGCCGCGAGAACGCAGTCCAGGCGCCTCGAACACCCACCGCACCGTCTCAAACACCCTCATCGTTCCACACTCGCTTGATTTGGACCTCTATTCCATCCGATCTCGTATCTTTCGACGCGTCTCATTACTTACTCTTCCATGTACCTATTTCTCGTTTGTGTTTCCTTCCTCTCTGCGAATCCCGCTAATCTATAACTTATCAGCACACATTTTGTTCTCGTTCGTTGCCCAAAATACCCACTGGCAGTCACAAAGTTTCGGTGACAGGAAAACTTTTCGACCATTGTTCGACATCGACAAAATGCAGCCGCCGACCAGCCTGCAGGACAGGACGCCCTTGGACCAACAACCGTTCAAAACGATGTTTTGTGAACATCTCGAGAAGCGTGCCGAGACGGGCAGGTTTCCCTCGACGACTGAGCGGTTCACCAAGAAGGTCGCCGATGCATTGGATAAAATCGGAAACTACGTGAGCAGTTTACCTCGCAAGAATACTTTCGCTTACTATCGCGTTTGGATGCAGCAACTCGCGGTCGACGCCTGGTTCGAGCTAGCGTTCGAATTTGACACCCGCATCCGCAACGACGATGGACGACTGCGCCAGACCGTGGTTCAGGGTCGCAATGAGTCGGTAGAGTATATCAAGAAGAAGAAACTGTGGGCTTTTGTCGTATTTTATTGGTGCATGTGCAGCAACCAGGTGAGCCACTCGACCTTCGAAGGGTCTTGAAACTCATACCATTCTCTAGAACGTCGTAAAATCACTCTCCGTCGAGCCCTTCTGCGTGCGGGGGTACAAACTGCGCGATTGTGTCCCCCGAAAATTCACTGCGGGCTCGTCGTCCCAAATAACCGAACCTCATCGTCGCGCTATCGAAATAACTCCATCGCCGAACGAAGCCGAGAGAAGCACCGAGTTGTCTGGACCTTCGAATCTCTGCTCCTTAGGGCGTCCACCGGGTTTACCGCTATCTGAAATCGCCTTCAGGTCGGCCAGTAACGACACCAGGTGCTCTACAGAAGCCAATGCACTGCTGGCAACTCCACACAAACGCAAAGCAAGGTCGGATACTGGAGAGCTGCAGGATAACGCTCAATTTCTGGTACGCGTTCTGTATTAATGGACCTCAATCCTAACCTTTCGCAGGTCAAACGAAGGCGTACTTCATCTGACGATGAGCCCGAAGACAGAACGGACGGGAAATCGTGTAGTGAGACTGAGGCCACCGTACGTTTTTCCAGTCACCGAGAGAACCGTTCACTGATTTTAATCGTTTGTTTTTAGAACTTACTGACGCATGGCAAGATGAAAGAGACGCATACCCCAGAACTCAAGAGCCCTTCGATACGGATACCTCCACCCAAGCCGGCGCTCCCCATGAATCCACCAATCTGGGCCAAGGTACCCTCGACGTCTGGATCTCCTCCACGAAATAATGTGTTCGTTCTAGAGTCGGCAAGAGATCTGCGAAACTCTCGGATACTTCCAGAGCTATCAAGGCGGAGTATACTTCAGTGGTGGCGAGGCGAAGGGCTATCTCCTTGGTGGGTTTGGTGCTCCGTACGCATTTCCTTCCTTCCTCTTCGTTTGAGTTATGCCTTTTAGACGCGACCGGTTCGCGCACGATGGGAAACTGATAATCTCCCATGGGTGCGTTCATGTTAATGCCATCAGATCCAGTCGTTTTAACGCTCGGCAGCGGAGGAAAGGCCGAATCCCTGAGCCTCAAGCAAGGAAAGATATCCACCAAATCCGCCGACGACCAGAGGAAAACGGACCCCTCCGTTTCCGCGCTCCTACACAATTATCGCACCCGGAAGCCGTTGGTGTTGCTCGTCAATGATAGCTACGCCCGCTTTCCGTTCTCTCTCAAGCGTAACGACATCTACATTGCCGTCCTGGGTCAGTTCGCGCGCCTTTTTTCTAGCCAGAGCCTGACCGCGTTGCAGGTTTCTACCGTGTCGTTCATGTGTGGGGTATACAACAATCTGCCGACATTGATTGCCGCCCAATTGAACGATTTCAGCCGAGTCCGTCTTCGACGATCACTCTCAACGGAACGTCGTTCGGTGGAAGTTTGCTTTTCAGTGGTGCGACAACCAGGTATTCGTTTGATCCCTCGGTTTCGTTGGGGTTCACACTACTATAGGATGAGCCATGGTGGTCGAACAAAGAGCCGGCTCGGCTGAGCTTGCCGGAATCAATGGAAATTGACGATCCGAGTGATAATCGAGTTGCCGAGTATGATGAGCCCGATACGATGCCCATGACGGCAAATTTCAACGCTTTGAGCTCTCCTGGTACGGCCTCTCACAGCCGCAGTTCCGGTGTTTTCGGTTCTGAGATCATGTTCGTTCCTTTGGCCGTCCGTTGCTTCGTCTGATCGGTCCCTTTGTAGGTCCTCGAAGCCCGTTTTCCGTTGTGTTGCATGCGGAAAGAACTCGCCAATCGTGTACGCCCGAGCCCAAGAGTCGTGCCTCAACCCAGATTGTATCCAATTCTGGAAGACCCCATCGGACCAATGCCTGCCTGATGACCTCGAGTATGACCCCGACTTTCTGCAGCTCGTAGAGGGAAATGCGCTTCCAGACGAGTATCACGACAGGCTGATACCGTCCAATCCAAGCCTCAACATCGAGGTTCAGGCGAACGACTACAATAAACCGCTTAGAGGCTGGCACTGCAAGAGATGCGGGCGTGTCTCGTGCCGGTTGGTTCTTTCGGTTCTCCTTTTTGAGACCATTTTCTCACTCCTTCACAGGGTCTTCTGGAATCGGTATATCTGTCCGCATTGCAAGGTAACGGGAGCAATAGTCAAAACACAGTTCGCATCTTGAACCTTAGTTTGCAGGATGCAAATATGATCACCGCGACGCTCCATGAAGTGCTTCCTCTGAAGAAGGTCCGCGTAAACACAGAGTTCATGGACAGCTGGATCAATCGTGGGAACACGCTAAAATTTCAATCGGATACCGAACGTTCTCATCCCCGCCCCAGATCAAACTCCGGAGGACGATACGATACAACGAAGCGGTACCAGTTTCTACCCTCACTCGGCAACCCCTGATAAACGAGGCAACTGGCAAAAGTTCACTCTTCCTTATGCCCGGTACGCCGTCTTATATATCTGCTGTCTTTTTCGTTTATACGTTGTAGCGGGGAGATTTATCATATCAAGTGCCACAAGCAAGGTGGGGAACAGGCAGACGAGATACTGGGTTTATACCAGCAGCAAGCATGGAGTGGCGAGCTCAGGCTTCGGCGAACGGCTTTGAAACGCGTGAGTCTTGAACATATCACGAGCAACAGATGCCCTGATTCTTCCGTGCAGTCACCACGCAAGTTAATTGTATCCTCGATTTGCTCATATCTTACTCGACGTAGTTCGCGGAGAGATGCTGACCGGCTACTTTTCGCAAAATTGTACGCGTTTTTTCGAGCTCCGTTTCCGGGACTGATCATCGACTGTAGCCGGGGAGAAATACCAAGTATGCGGCCCCGATCCCGCTTTTGCCTTGCTGACACTCGCAGTATGTCGCTGGCACCGGCGACACCGTTCCCTTCTCCGAGGCGCCCAGCGCTGTACTGACTGCATTGGAGTACATCAAGACGCAAACTGCCGATGCTGTTGATGTGAAGTACAAGTTCAACGAGGTTCTAACGTGAGTAATGCATTGCCTGCAAATTCGAGCCAACGATGCTTTCCAGTGCTGGATATATGCAAGACCAAAAGATGGGCGTGAGTTGCTCATCGTGACCAGACACCTCCGATTTGAATATGTTTCTCAGTTTCATGGCGACAACGAGCGAGGATTGGGCCCGGTGGTCGCTTCCTTGTCCCTCGGTACTACGGTCGTAAACCAGCTGCCCGTATCGACTGATAATCGGCTTTGATAGGTGCTCCAGCGCGAATGGACTTTCGGCCAACTTCAAAAGTGCGCGGCGGCGCCGGAGGGAAGAATGCCGTCGTTTTGAGCCTCAACCTCCGCCACGTATGTCGCCTATCGCTTTCTTCTCCTCAAGTCAACAGCCCGCAGGGAGATGTCTTGATCATGGACGGCGCTGACATTCAAAAGGAATACGAGTTGCGTGCAGTCTCCTCCAAAATCGACCCTTGACTGATTTGAACCTCACAGGCACGCAGTGGTACGCCCGCTCAGCGCCGCATGCCCGGATGCTCACTCCTACAGTTCCCGTTGGGTTTCCGCATCGCCGCTACAGCGCGGTGGATTGAACCGGACATTTCGTCTTAACGGAGGCAAATATCGGTAGCGGAAAGAAACTTGGAGGGAGTAGGATTCGAACGACTGGGTACAAACCGCTCCAACATGTACGGTTCGAAATCACTTGCAAATGGGTGCATTGCGGATAAGAGCGGCCGTCAAACGACATTAGGCCAAAACATTGCAAGTACACTAAACTCCGACCCCCGGCGTATTGAAAGTCGTCTGACAGAAGGTGGGCCATGCGGGGACACAGGCAGGCCGAGAACGAACCCAATATGAGCGCCATGTTGCGGTGCCGATTTGACGAGAGCTTGCAATCAGTCTGAAGGACGCATTAGCTACAAGCGAGAAACAAGACGACCACGTACCCAAACACATGCAATGAGCGCCGACGCTCGAGCCCACAAAGAAGCGGAAAAATACTGTTCCATTGGGAGCCCCCCGGACGCAAGGTCCGGTCTACGCGTCGGATCGACGACACGCAGACATGCTCAACGGAGGCCAAAACGCCGCACGCTCTCACCAATAGATACTGGGTCCACCTTCGAATAGATACCGTCTTGAGTCACTGCTGTCCTCGCGCCAATAAGAACCTGTAATAAGAAAAGGATGCTCGATGCTGCGCGGTTCGCCCGGGTTCCAAAGCTAGACGGGGCTCGGCAGACAGTCGACAAAGGTGATGTACGACGAGCTGACGTTGGAAAGGGGTTTGAGACGACTAGAAGCATATCAGTGCTGCTGGTCAACAGAGCGGCGTAGACCAACCTGGTGCCAGATCGAGAGGAAGGCCGCCGTCGTACTGGTCAGGGGTAGACGACTCGAGGGAGAATCAAGGCCGTGGATTAGAACGGTTGCCGACGCACTCACAGGTCGACAAGAAGACTGCGAGTACTTCAGCGCTGGGCTGGAGGTGAGGAGTCAACTAACCTGGTCATGGTGGTAGGAGGAAAGAATGAGCGAGAGTGACATTGGCTGTCGCCTCTTTATTTATGTACAAGGCTAGTACTCGATCTGAGCCGCCATTCAAACTCAAGTACTCTATCTCTGCCGATGAAGCCGCAATTGCCGATACTAGCAGCAAAATCCAGTCGTCTCTCGTTTTCGGTAAAACAGGCAGTTAACCACCTGACCGCGCGACTGATTGTATTGCGTCTACGTAGAATCCATCACTGAGCCGTGTTGGTAGAAAGGCCATGCCACAGTCTACCGAAAAGTTAGCCCACATCGCCTCCCATGAGTTTATGGAACATACCCGCAACGATGAAGGAGCGCAGACGAGGCTCCCACAGGCCGAACCACCGGAATATCCGTATCCGTCTTGTTAAACAGCATCTCCGTTCGTTCGTCGCCCCACTTCATCCAATTCGGCGTCATCGTCGGCGTCGCTGGGTTAACCTTCATATTAGGATCCAAATGCATCGCAAATGCCGTAAAATCTGTGCGAATGCGTCGATGAAAGCGGTGTTTTGAAACGGCGGGGCTGCGAAAGAGGGCCAGTAGTAGTTGACATCGTCGGCGTGCAAGCCAGGCGGTATAGCAAATTCAGCCTTGGAATTCGTGAAACCTTGATTCGGTCTCTGTCGCAAAAGCGGTTACCTTGAAAGCTCTCTCGTTGAAGGCTTCGAGTAGAAAGTAGGTGGGGCAAACGAAGATCGCTGTGTGATCGTTTCAGATGGTACGCATATGCTGAACGTGGCTCGCCTTCGCCGTGAATGATATTCTCTTGGACTATCGGCGCCCCGACGGCCTCGTAGACTGCTCCCACCTGTCTGGCTTCCAATGCGTCGAGATTGGGAAATAGGTTGAGCGCATAGCGAGTCGCGTTGGCTTCCACAGCAGTACTTTGATTAATGAAGAAGGTGCCTTCGAAGGAGTTGGTTACAGCGAGAACAGATTCCTGTATAAGACCTCCATAAGCTATCGCCGGCGTAGAAGTTCGTTCACATACCCCATTAACCTTCCCTTCCGCAAGCGCCAGGCTGGGTCTTTGCTGAACAAACTGGCCGTCGACCACTGGCACAAACGAAAAGGTGCCGAAAAACCCTTTGGCGTTGACATTCTTGTTGATGGCTTGCAAACGCTCGATGTTCACAGTACGCAAGCACTTCATGACGTCCGCCGAGCTGGAACAACTAAACGAAATTAAATCATAAGAAGGTGTAGACAAAATCGAATGGAATCCTAACTTCGTTTGGGTTGCGACCTCCATGAAGAGTAGCTGGGATTTGGTTACATTTGTCCGTCGAGCTAGCTCTAGTGACAAACCTCGGGAATTCGAGCGTTGTAGTCGTATTGCGGAGGAAGATAGATAGAGCTCGTCATAGCGGCACGGAAAAGCGAAGGTTCCGTCTTGCCGTCGTTTGCGATTATGTGCTGCAGAACCGATCCAGCGCCTGCAAATCATAGCTCAGTCGTATGTCTGACATTGGGGAGGTAATATGAACTCCCCTGCAGATTCGCCCCAAATCGTCACTTTCGAAGGATCGCCTCCGAATTTCTCGATCTACAGTGTCTTGAGATAAATGGTCCTTGTCCGCAGATTACAGGACGAGCGTACGTGTTCGTGCACCCAACGCAAGGCGAATTCCTGGTCCACTGGAGCAAGTCAGTTATTATTATCGCAGTGGAGTAGAGCATGCGCACAAAGTCCAGCATTCAGATGACCGTCCTGTTTCACCGCTTCGCCAGCAAGGAAACCTATGGCATTCCGCTCAAGAAGTCGAAGAACGTTAAAACCTCTCCTGCTCACCGAAAAGACCGAGACGATATTGAATGATGACGACTACGAGGCCACGATTGCTCTGCTTGATGACATCTTCCCCGTTGTAGATGCTAGCACGTCCAGCGGCATATCTGTCCACGACATGAAGGTAATATTTAAAGGCCAAAGAGTAACTGAAGCGTACCCTCCTCCGTGGATATATACCAGAACAGGTCGTTTGCGCGTGTGTAGTTCGACCGGGTAGTAAACGCTGTTGAGGATTAATCGATTGCTCTGACGGAGGACAAACATTCACATACTTGAGAAACAGGCAATCCTCGTCGGCCGTTGCCGCACTGGTCTTCCGTGTGCTAAATGGATTCGTGGGAGAGACACCATACGGCCAAGTCTGGTAGCAGCGCATTGGTTGAGACGTGGCGTTCTGAAGCCCAGTGATATTTTGGGGTCGTTGCGGCGCGCGGAAACGAAGATCGCCTGTTTGTAAAATCAGCTGCCGGGCCAGAGAAATATTAGTTGTACAGAGAACGGACCTGTAGGCGGCGCAGCATATCGAATACCAAGAAATTGAGCGATGCCGGTGGATGACACCGTCCCTTGATATTTGGCGTAGCCCACATCCACGATGAGCAGGCCCTGGGCCGGGTCGTGAACGGTGAAAGCAGTGGTGGAAACCACCGCTGCCACGAAGAGTCGTGCGAGAATGTAGAATGGGTACATCGAGCTCAAGTGCCCGTGCGACGCTCAAGGCACAGGTCTTTTAAAGTAAGTACGTCCGGGTTCGACATCCGGAAGCCTGCGAGAAGGGAGTCTTGAAGACTAACTCTGCATTCTATTAGTCGGCACATTAGCGTGAATAGTAGTAATGGGACCAAGAGCGCACCAGATTACGCGCCTGGGGACTCGGCATGGTTGAATGAGGATTCAGGCTTCGTCCACGTCCAGCGGGGGTAGAAACTTGCGGCCATACTAGTATGCAAGTGAGCAGGTTGTGGACAAGGACGTTATGGCATTGACATCGCCTCCTCTTCATTCCTTCCAGCATCCTTCCCCCTGCTCTCCGAATGCCTAGTCCAGCGCCGAACATAGCGTAAGGCTGATATCCCTCCTCGACCCTTATCATTCGTCAGAACTCGAGATTTCCAGCGCTGCCATACGCGGTTGAAAATGAGGCCGATGCCCCAGGATGTGGAAGCGTCGACGAAGAACTCGATGGTGGAGATGCTCGGCGGTTTAATCAACGTAGAACCGCAGAACGGACGAGATAGGACGATCCTCCACCAGTCGACGTCGGATATGACTGTCGCATTTGGTTCCCGACGCGCGAAGGGCGATGCAACCGGGGAGAAGGAAGCAGCGAACTTGGATATGGCAGGTAGACGCGAACGTCCTGCTGGAACCGCCAGCGAGCAGTGCACGAGTGTCCCCATGATCGACTCCGCCTCTTTGCGAGTGAATTTCGCGCCACTGACCTACGCCACTGGCATTCGCCGGCGGCCTACGACGGCACAAGTCCCGAAGCCACCACTTGGTAGGCCAATGTGCACTCGGAGTAGGTTGCGAAGGGACTCGGAGAGGTCAATGAATTGTCGGTAAACGCATCGTCCGGAACCTTGAGTGCTGGAGAGAGGATTTCGGCAATGATTTCGTCTGGGAGGTGGTTTTCAGCCAGGGAGCGAGAGCGATTGTCTTCTCGCGGGCAAGTGGATCTGGCAAGCGAGACTACGATTCGGGAGGGAGAGGCGGGCAGACGACGCGTCGAAGCGCGTTGGACGGTGGACTGTATGGTGGTCGCCAGTGACTGAGTGACTCCGAGTCGTTGTCACAACACTCTCCCTCTTCACTGACACTTGGACGTCGCTTTCCACCCTCCGACTTGCAAATAGAGAGTGGTCTTGGGACGTCGACGGTAACTTGAAACCGCGATGGAAGCATGCTCAATAACTTTCGACCCGACCGTCGGACCGGCGAACGGTTCTCTCGTGCGCTTGTCTCCTCCTCTCAAATTCCATGCCTCATTATTTCCAGGTGCAAACGCTTCCTCAAGGTCTGCCTCTTCAACTCCTGGGCTTGAAATACTTGCTCAGTTTCCTAGACCGGTGCGTCCAGATAGACAAGAGCGGCTGTAGACGCTCGCAAACGCTTTTGGATTTGTGCCGACCCTCAATGGATTCGCAGCGTCGGGCTTAAGCTTGGACAAAGAGGCGACGTGATTGGCTCACCTGGTTGGTCTTCAAGTTTCACCTACAACGGAAGTCCGTCTACTTTCACATTCCTTGTAAGCGTCGACTCATATTGTTGCTTCAGCGAAAAGGCACATCTACGAGATACAAGCCCTCCAGAAACGAGGTAATTCACGGCAGACCCATTGCGAGACCGGTATGATCAGCGCAACGGGCACTTACAACGGATGGGTCGCAGAGCGAGTGTGGGAGTCGCTTGGAGATCAGTTGCGACGAAGCTCTACGTTGCTCGGGTGGGTTTCATTCGGTTTCTCTATTTCGCTATCTGATCGACGTCTCAGTGTCTGGGCATGCACCACTCCCGGCAAACGTGCCCAGGTCCGCGCATGTCTAGTCTCTTTGCACCGGTGGAGTTCATACTATCGAAGAGGTCGGCGCATTGGAGTCATACATGTACGATGAGCGTCGAGCTCTGTCGGAACAGGCCCTCCTCGGTCCCCCGTCTGGATTAGCGCTCAACATATTCCACCTTCTGGACAAAACAATAGCGAAGGTCAAACTGGAAGCGCTCAGGAACGAGGACGATGTGGGTTCTATCGCTATTCTGGATCGTCGTAGTACCCACTAACGCGATTACAGGAAGATGCCTGTACTGCACTCTACTTGCATCTCGGAATACTTCGACAAATCGTTGTCCTCAACGAGCTCATCGAGGGCGACCAGTACAAGTGCGTCTTGACGATTGTTTCGGACGGCAAGCTTCAAAAGACAGTCAGCTACAATGTGGAGCGGGCGAGCGACTTCCGCGATCGCACATCAAATGCTCGTGGACCAACTTCGCTCTCTCGAAATGAAGCTTGCTGTTCTCGACCTGCGCGGCATCTTGCTATCCCGGCCTGTCGGCGCTGCGAGCACTTAGATACCTCCGACGAAGGTCCAGCAGTTCCGTTGATTGGACAAACGTCTTGGTGCAGACGATCTCGAGCTCGGGAGACGGCTTTGTGCAAGAGTATGTCGTACGGCAGTCTAAAGACCGGCGGTAATGATAAACCGGCAGCTTCGACTCCACTGCAAGCCATCCCAGCAGTTCCAGTGGTTTACTCGTCAAGAATATATCGTCGGGACTTTCTGTTCCTTCCCCGGCTTTGGTCCTCGTTCGAGAGTTATCGACTTTTGGCTGGCCTCGGCACAGTCACGTGCAAACGCGTCGCGTTGATGTAACGCGCGTTACCAGGGGTGTCACACATCTGCTCTTTCCTCTCGACTCCCATCTTCCCCACCAGTTCTGAATCCAATGGCAAGTCCCCAGCACCTCGAGAACCCATTACTGACTCTTCGACTAACAGTTAATGCCTGGTGCAAGTCGTCGTCGGTTCTGCTCGTCGTCGCCCTCCTGAGCCTCAAAGTCTTCGACGTCGTCCGCGGTGAGCGACCTCGGCGTCGCTTCAATTTCGAGGCTAATATATTCAATAATTAGTTACCCCTCTGAACTTCAATGGCTCAAGTCGTCCGACGAACGTTGTCTCCTTTGCTCGTCGAAAACTACAAGAAAGCGTCATCTTGAGCTCGCATCCTGCTCTCTGACTCCAGATGTTTCCTCGACTGCTTCTCCCCATTTTTCTGGCACCATCCGAATCGGATCTGGACGTCGACCCGCCCAGTAAATGGCCCGCTCGGGTGAGTATTGACGCGCATTTCTGTCATGTCCTTGAATTGACGGCCACCAGCACTACTTCCACCCACCACGATATTCTACATAACCTGGTGATGCGTTGCGACCTCGTGGTGAATGATAGCGACCTCCGTCTGCCGATCCCGAGCGACTGTTTGGCTTCGCATAAACGCACAGGGAGAACATATGGGACTGCGGCTGCGGGACAGCCTCCTGGATGACCCGGTTCACACAGCGTGAGAAGCTAGGCCAGGTTTGAGCCCGACAGACCACAGCCCCATCCCTGGACGAGGTCCTTCCAAGGACCGATGACTCGACTTTTGTCTTCGATTCGTGAAGGATCTCCTTCATTCTGTCGACGGAACGCAGTCAGTCGGAATGGTCGTTATTCATGATCCCTCGCCATTCACTCGGACGCCGGAACGGAGAAGCGGACGAGGGAGGTCATCGTGTTTTTGAGATGCTGGTCTTCGACGTTGCATTACTGGTCAGCCTTCGACCGTTTCTCTCTGGCCATCGGCTAATTCGAAATTGCATTTTGCATTAGGACGAGACGGTCCCCGATCAACTTTTCGGTGTTGTCTGCAGTGTAGGCAACCTTTCGATACGCGTCTAATCTTCCCAATAGTTGTCATATTGGGCCTCAACCCTCGTGGTGACCGATAGCGACCTCCGTCTGCCGATCCCGAGGGCATCACAGCCTTGCATTCATGAACGGGGAGATCAACTTCAACTAGGATTGCGGCTGCGGGACGGCACCCTGTGTTACCTTTATGGGAAGGTAGGGCAAGTTTGAGCCCGACAGTCCACATATCCTATCCCTGGACGAGGTTCTGCTGAGAACCGATGACTCGACTTTGGTCTTCGATATGCGAGGGATCTATTGGTCTCTTCGGTGGAACGCAGCCAGTCGGAATGGTCGTTATTCATGATCCCTCGCCATTCACTCGGACGCCGGAACGGAGAAGACGTCAAGGAGGACATCGTGTTTTTTGAGCGACGAGTCGTTTTGTCGCTTCCACAATGGTCAGTCTACGAGCGTTCTCTCTGTCCATGGGCTGATTCGATTGCATTTAGGACGAGCGGATTCCCGGGGAGCGCAAATTCCAGCTGTTCGGTTTCGTCTGGTGAGTGTGCGCAACCTTTCGAACGGCTCTGACTTCTCAGGTAGTTGTCGTATTGGGCCTCAACCTCGTCGGGACCTTGTGGTGACTGATAGCGACCTCCGTCTGCCGATCCCGAGTGACGGTTTGCTTTGCATAATGAACAGGGAGAAACATGGCATTGCGGCTGCGGGACGACCCCCTGGGTGACCTGGTTCACACAGCGTGAGAAGTTGGGGCAAGTCTGAACCCGACAGACCACATATCCTATCCCTGGACGAGGTCCTGCCAAGGACCGATGACTCGACTTTGGTCTTCGATTCGCGAAGAATACCTTCATTTTTCTCGGTGGAACGCAGTCAGTCGGAATGGTCGTTATTCATGATCCCTCGCCATTCACTCGGACGCCGGAACGGAGAAGACGTCAAGGAGGACATCGTGTTTTTTGAGCGACGAGCCGTTTTGTCGCTTCCGCAATGGTCAGTCTACGAGCGTTCTCTCTGTCCATCGGCTGATTCGATTTTTCATTTAGGACGAGAGTATTTCGGGAAGCGCAAATCCTCGACTTTTCGGTGTTCTCTGGTGAGTGTACGCAACCTTTCTATACGGGTCTGATCTTCCCAATAGTTATTGTATCGGGATTCAAGTTCATCGGTGACTGATGGCGACCTCCGTCTGCCGAGCCTGAGGGCAACAAAGTCTTGCATTCATGAACGGGGAGAACAACTAGGATTGCGGCTGCGGGACGGCCCCCTGTGTTACCTTGTGGGAAGGTAGGGCAAGTTTGATCCCGACAGTCCACATATCCTATCCCTGGACGAGGTTCTGCCGAGAACCGATGACTCGACTCTTGTCTTCGATATGCGAGGGATTGATTTATCCTTGGTGGAATGCAGTCAGTCGGAATCGTCGTTATTCATGATCCTTCGCCACTCATTCGAACGCCGGAACGGAGAAGAGGACGAGGAAGTCATTGCGTTGCAACGAGGTCGCATGAGCATCGACGCTGTAGTGCCGCCTCTCCTTGGTCGGCAGACTTTGACATCACTTGCTGAGTTAATAGTGTTTCTCCCTCCGAGTTTCTTCCTGGCTGACTATGTTTCGCGTCTAGCACGAGCATGGTGGCCATCAACAACCCTTGGCTCTCGATTCGAACTCCACTCCTTCGCAAGAACACTCGAGACTCAGACGTGGATTCGACAATTTGACAAGACGAAGGTGCGGGAGGGCTGTACAGAGAGGAAATTCGTGCTTGTATTGGCGGTCTACTATATAATATTGTGCTCGCGTTGGAGACTTAGGCGAAAAAGAAAGAAAAAAGACAAGGGATCCTAGATAAAATTTGAGATTGCGTCGTCGCAAAGTTAACGCTACTCACATAAGAAGTCTTCACGTTTGTTGCGGTAAGCAACGTTCTCACTGACGGTTGACGACAACACCGCCTCACCGACCTCAGCATCATATTTATCAACGTCGGGAAGTTTCTGCGCCTGCTCAGAGCCTCAACGTTAGCGCAAGAAGGACTCAATTACGAACGAAGCCATACCTTTTTCTTCGGAGATGACAGTTGCTTTGGTGCCGCCCGTTTCACTGTCTTGGTCCCCGCAAACTCATCAACCGCCTCCTCCTCGACTTCCCCCTCCCCCTCCACATACCGAGATGGTTCTTCCTCAGCGTGGAGTGACCCAGATCCACCGACCGTCGCTGGCTCTGCGGTATCGTGATGGTTCTTGTCTTCCTCCGCCGCGGGGAACTCCTCGTGAGCGTCCACCTCCTCTGCCAGCTCGTTGGCGTCGTCCTGGTTCCCGCTTGTACCAGCCGTCGGCATAGCGAAGACGCTCGCGTTGAGCCGACCGAAGAAGTTGGTCTGGAAAGAGACTGTTAAAGCATGCGGTCCGCAAGACATTCAACCCACCCGTGGTAGCCCAAAAAACAAGCCTGCCGGTGGAACAGCCCACGTTGGAACTACCGCGCTCGTCTCGCCGTTGCCGCTGCCGTCACCAGCCAGCTCGTCGTCCGACTCCTCAGACCCGCCGTTCGTCGACTCGGAGACGCCGTCGCCAAACCTGCCCGACGCAATGGTGATCTTCTAGAGTAAAGCTTACATTAGCAGACGGACCGGCAAAAAGGGAGAGAGAATGCACGTACGGCGCGCGGAGTGGTCGGGGAGGAGAAACAAGACGTAGAATCATCCTCCGACCCAGACCCAGACCCGGAAGATCGCCTATTGCCGCCGAGGCGTTCTGGGGACAAGAAGTCCAGCGGCGTTGGCGACGCTGATGATTGGAACCAGCTCCGACGGATGGGATGCTTGGTACCCGTCACGGTCGGATATGGCTCCTTGTTGCCGCCGTCGTCCTTCTTGAACGGATCGGAGCCGGGGATATTGTTGGGGATGTCGGCCGCAGAAATACGGATGATCGAAGTGCGTGGGCTCTCCGTTCCGTAGTAATACCCGAGCTGGCAACTCGGCGTTTCCAGGACGGGATCATGGACACGACTCGGGAAGAGTGAATTGGGCGGGGGTGACCAGAGAGACGAGCTAGTCGCTGAGGATCCGGATTCAAGTTCACTGTGCAACAGAATCAGTGTTGTGGACGTTGTACAGTAACGACGGCGACTCAACAATACACTCGACGAGACACTGGCATCACTTTCGTCGGGAACCTGGGACTCCGCGAGGACCTCGGACTCGACGGGGCTGTGGATGAGGTTTAACAGGCATGGAAAGAGATCCAACGCAAAATTCACGCTGGCGAGCTCGCCCTGTAAGTTATGTATCAGTATGGCGTGAGGGACTCGGTGGAGTAACGTACGAAGAGGACTGTAGGGAAACGAGCGAGAGTGTGGTCTGCCCGGTGGGAGTGCTGACTCGGTTAGCCGGCGTATACGAACATAAGGATAAAACGAGATTCACCAGGGTGGGGCAGTCTTGATCGTGCTCGCCGATGGAGTGGTGGTGCTGCGAGGAGTTAGAATGGCGGGAAGGAGTGGGAGGAACACGCACCAGGGAGCGGGGGACATGGTGGACGAGAAGAGAGAGATTTGAGGCTGGGATCAAATGCCACGCTGAATTAAGTAGAGCTCTAGGTTGCGCTACGTTGACCGCGCGCTGGCCTTTGCTAGCTGTCGCTACAATTCTATCTCAGTACGAGTGTACAGTGCCTCCAGCAGAACAGCCGATAAATTTTGAAGACAATCAGGGAAACCGTTATACCAACAATTGACCTCTCTTATAGAAACTCGGCGTGGAGGATATTCCAGATGCTCCGACCCATGACGCTCAGAGAAGCCTTCACTTTTCTTACCGAGAGGAAAAACACAATCTATATCTGAATCGCTTTCATTTATCATTTGAACCTCACACTGTTCTCCTCCATCGAACTAGATTGGTCAGGCAGCGAAGCAACTCATCTTTGAACTCGAAGTGTCACTTAAATGCCATTCTTCTTACTTTTTTTCTGCCCCGTTCTACCGAATTACTCGCGACGCGACGCGCTCACTGATGGCACATGACCGTTCCGGTATTGACCCGTCCTTAACAAAGAAATAATTCTCTGCCCAACTTGGCACAAGAGTATGAGCAGTTGCACAGCAGCGGTAACAGGATACAGAACTTGAAGTAGCACACACCCCGAGTCGACACCACCCCAACAATTGCACGGCCCGGGTCAGACGAGAGTTTCATGCTCCACTTGTGAAGCTTGAGCAGCTTCGAGGGCCGTTACACTCCTTCTTGCCTTCAGATGGCATCCTAGGCATCGCAGTATGTGGGAGAAATGCATTCAAGCTCATGAAAAGTGTTACACCGGCAGTTTCGTACAAGTACATCGTTAGCAGCCGTCGCGGTCAACTCAGCCGAACAAGTTGTTCATCAGAGGATCCGCCTATGGTCGAGACAGGTCAACCCGCCATTCAGGCCCAGAGGCAGAGCACGAACCTGAACCATCTTCTGGTAGCTGAGAGTTCTGCCAACAATGGCGTCCACCTGATATCGAGTTTTGAGTCATCGGATAGCGAGGGAAGGAAGAAGAGACTAACACGAGCACGAGTGATAGGAGCGGTGTGATATTTGACGTCGTGGCCGCCATGCTCGGTGCAGGCGACTTCATGACACTGCTCGCCCTCGGCAGAGAGCTTGGCATGCATGTCCGCAACGAGCGATGCGTGCCCGCGGTCAGAGTTCCCGACAATCCAATCTTCCCATCTGTTCTCAATCCGCAGACTATCGGACGCGTTGAGGATGGCTCCGACAATTGCACGGTCCATCGGCCCAGAATCGCGAGACGGGTTTGCGAGCTCGATATAGTCTCCGCTGTTCCGCATTAGTATTATGAGCACAAGTGGACGCGTAAGGGAATCCTACCCGGTGGCCTTGGACAATTTCTTGTAGAATGTCACCGCATTCTGAAAAACAAGTGTGATTCAGAGACAGACAAACGGAACGAGGTGAAATAGTACCTTGTAATAGTTGATTGTGGGGATGCAGCCAACCACAAACTTTGTTGACGTCGTCAAGCCAGGCAAGGACACGTAAAAATCGGGGATCGTACCAGTCGAGTCTTTTGCATTTTATAACTTTCCAGGACCGAGTCTGCCGTTATCGCTGCCACGATATAAATATGCGGGAAGATGGAAGATTAACAGAGTTTGCTCACAGTCAGGGTGGCTGGCGGGAACAACGTCGCCAGGTTCACCGATGCCGTGCGGGGACGAGTCGGTGATCATGATGACAATCCTATTCACGTTCTGGCGCCAGGACGAGCGGAGGACTGCATCGAGCGCGTCAAACTGCGCTTCCGGTCCATCGCCACCTCCAGAGGCAACGAGCGCCCCCAGCTGCTTCTCCAAGACGGCCGTATCCGTGGTGAATTCATTCGAGTCGTGCACAGTCCATAGATCACCTTGCTCCCGATGGTCACGGAAGGCTACGACACGGTAGCGCGCAGTGGCCCCTGGTTTAAGGGAATTGCCGATGAGGGCGACGCGGTTGCGGACGTATTGGCGCGCAGAGTCGAGGTAAGGCTGCTGACTGCCCGTCGCATCGTGAACGAACACCACGTCACTGGAAAACAATCGTCAGACTGCCGCAGAAACAAGTGGGGAAGAGCCTTGCAAGTTGTTCTGGACGCCCTTGTCCTTGCTTGGCATATTGACTTTTCCTGGCATGTTGTATCGCTGCGGCTGTCGCTGCTGAAGATATTCCGCGCCTCGTTCAGCCTATATACCTGCGCCATCGGCGGGCGTCTATCGGAATCGACGGCCACCAGCATTGACTGCGCACGCTGTGGGCATGCCGCGTCTATTTGCGCGTCTGGGGTACTAGTGTGGGGTACTGAGATGTATCGCAGACAGCGTGCTGGGTTCGAATCAGACGTACCACGATGCCAGTGGCCATTATTGTCACTTCCAGGTCCGGGAGGCCGGCAAAAACGCGTCCATCGGCGCCTATTTGCCTCATTCCAAGCAAGCTGTCTGTCTCCTTTCAATCGCGACGCATACACATCCTCCGTGCCTGCCTTCGAGATTAGACAGTTACAGCCTCCGAGTTATTGAGCAACAAGCGCCAGCCAAAGAGTAGAACGCATACCTTCAGTCGTTGCTGGCAGTCGGAACGCAGTTGGAATGTTTTCCCAGAGTCGTGTCGAGCACGTTCTACGGCATTACCACCGTGTTATGAGGACGAGAGGAGCGTTTTTGTGTTGTATATGAGCGAAATAAGGTCAAGAGTAAGCGAAAGCGCTTTACTTGGGGGAAGGATGAGATGCCGGTTGATCGGTGTGACACTCCCTTTGCGACTCACCCTCATTTGCACCCTCATTTGCTAGTTGTCTGCTAGCCTGTTCTTCCTCATTGCGATATCTAAGCATCCTTCCTTCCTTCCACGATTTTGATGTAGAACGAGCTGGCTGTCATCGACCTCATAAAACGCGACAAAATGCTGGCGCTGCACAACTTGCACTTGCCATGGCACCGACTACACGTCAGCTTGCGGCTCTCTGGCCTAATCCTGGCCCATCGCTAACGGCCGATACGCCCGCTCGATGGCCCGGAAGTACTCCCGATTCTACGAAGACTGCACAGAAATACCTGCAACAAGATTTCATGCAACACCACGGGTAACCCACTTTCCCTCGTCCGACCGTCGTTCTGACCGCGATGTATGCAGATTCTTCAATTATCGAGGCGCGCACAACCATACCCCGTTCCACATCCTCGTCGAATGGTCGTTGGGAGGCAACTCGGACCATCTTGAGGCGATCTGGAACCAGCACGTTATCCTCGAGCGACCCTCGTACCGCTCCCCCGAGGTCATCACCGCATCCAACTTCGCCGACCATCTCGGCGACGAGGAGTACTACCAGGGCTATCTCTACTTCTTTTGCGACCTCCTCCTCAATAGCTCTACCAACGCTGTGGTGGAAGAGTGGATCTTCTCACCCAAGTCGAATTTTGGTGGGGCGCAGATGGAGATGCTGAACCGGCTTCTGGCCGGCATCTTGCATCCAATGCTGTATCTTGGATATGGACTCGAGTTCAGGTATTTCTTTTTCGCTTTCGTCCCACTATCATTAACCTTCGTTTCGCAGCTTACCGGGTCTTATCGCGGAGGGTACGTGGATTTTGTTCAGACCTGGAACGTCAAATAATTACGCCCACAGGACTCGCCCAGGCCGCTGTACACAAAGTCTCGTCGTCGGTACTGTTGCCAAGCAGTATGTTCACCTCGTCGAGCACTGGGCGAGGGACCCATGCATTCTCCATCGTGTCGCGCATCATGCGGGATAGCAAGTACAGCGGGCAGGGTGGGAACTTGAACGTCGTGCAGGCGAAATTTGGCTCGGACCTACAACGCCTTGCGGCGGAATGGGTCGTCGATGGGACTAATCCCAAAGAGGTCGCCAAGAAGGTGCAAGAGCTGAGTTTCCTCAATGTGATGATTTACGCGATCGGCGGATGGCGCCCCGGAGAAGGATTCCATAATGCTGAGTTTACGCTGTGAGTTCATCCACGACAAACATGAACGTTTACTGATGATTTCTTATGCAGCATGCATCTTCTTACCAGCTCCATGACCTTGACATCGTACATGGCGGTCATACAATCCCCAACCTCGAAATCACTCCTCCTCCGCGGCTACTTCACGCGTTCGCTGGCCTATTACATTTCTCAAGGCCGGCCCCAGCTGCCTGTCCGGTCCTTCTTCTCGGACCCGATCCTCACCTCGTTCCCAGACCCCACGCCGTACCCATCCGAATTGGCCTACCCCGAACCCACCACTCCGAATCTGTGGCTCAAGATCATCCAGTCGGCCCTGATTCACCCCGACGACCATCTATCCAAAGTCCAGCGTACCCTGGCGCATTACGGGTCGCTCTGGGGAAGCATTCCCGCTGGAGAGTTCAGCGATACGGAGCTGGCGGATAGCGCGATGATTGATGGAACTTTGTTCATAAGGACCGCGGCGTTGACCATGGAATGGATGGGGCGCATTCGGGAGGGAGAGCCGGCGAGGGTACTGGGGAGACGATCCTAACTTCCCCGAGTCGGCCATTTGAGGGTACATGGAGTGCTGCAGAAATCTAGATAGCGATACGAGACCGTAACTCTCCGACAAGTTTTCTATTACCGTCGTCGTATTCTGCTCGATACATCTTGCAAACCAAGTCATTGGAGCGTGAGGTCCGTCTCCGATATATAACTGCGGGCGGATGTTCTGCTTCTCCGCGCGTCTGAAACTTCCTCCACCGTCCCCGTAATTGGATTCTTCTTCTTCACTGTCCCCTCTTTCTCGTCCCTCTCTCCCACCGCTTCGGGTTAACGATCTTCATCGAGCTTCATCCTTGCACGACTCTGACTCAGATCGCGACGCTTACTCGCGGGTATGTTTGTGGGTTATCGGAAGTGAATGCCGTTTCACTCGGACTGTCGCGTCGTCGAGCATTCGGGGCCGTCGTTGAGGTATTCCGCTTCCGCACTTGGTCGATTCAAGGTCTTTCCGGTGGCCGCCAGTGACGATACGCATCCAGCGCCTGAGCACCCTGCTGTGTGCCACAGGCACCGAAAACGAGAGTCATGGCCAAGTGCACGAGTAGCGCGCGAATGCTTCGTGCCGCGTATGGTGGTTTCAGTGGTGGGTTCATAGAGATGGACGACGGGCTGAAGGGTTGGAAGTGGGGTTGAGGTCTTGAGGATCGAGGAGTCTGGGAGAAGGTGCGCGCCGTTGTGACTACTTATGGCTCCGAGCTTTTTCGGTCTGGCTAAGGGCGTCGTAGAGTTTGTAGGAACTTGTTGGTATGTCAGACGTTTTGGTGCCTATCCGAGATGAGGACCGCTCTCACCGAGGTAGACGACTGACCTTGCTGGTTCATGACCTTGATGAGAACGCCAGGTTACGCTCAACGCTTGCCAGGCGCATCGCGATAGCTTCGCGTCGTGGGTTCAAGGTTTGGTACTGGTCAATTAGCGCCGGCGCCTTTGCATCGATGGTGCTGTTCGTTGACAAGGGCGAACGTGAGGAGCTGGTTTGTACTTGGGCAACGAGCAAGACATGATGTCGCACCCATGTGACACCTTGCCTCGTCCCATCCACCACAAGAAGCAAACGTAGGCTCGATGGTTTGGCGCGAGACCCTCGTCACTGCATCCAACGCACTTGCTCGTCCGTAACAACGGGTCCAGCAGTTCCCGCGTGGGACCACAATGCTGTTTAACAACAACGGCTCTTTTGTCGGGCCTCGATGTCGTGTGCGCTTCTATTGGCCTCTGGACGAAAATATTGACCCTCTGCTCAGATAGGTCTCTTGACTATCGTGTTGGCTTCTCCGCTTTCCGTCTTTGAATCTCAAGAACGTTGTTGTTAACCCTCCACGCTCGAACCCAAATCAATGCTCCATGCCCCAGGCGCCGGCACCTCCCATCTCCAGCACCCAACTCTTCTTGTGTGTAACGGCGCTAGCGAAGCGAGTGGTGTCGTCCGGGTTGAAAGGTGATCCCTCTCCGCTACCTCCATAGTTGCCAACGCCTTCGATTCAGGGCATCCCGATTCATCCCGGACTTCGTCGCAGTTATCCCAAACCGCGCATTTCGCTTGTTCGACGTCGAAGTATCCCTCCCAGAACCCACTCCGGAGACTACACAGACAACCCCAAGGCCCGCAACCGTACCCAAGTATGCGACTCGGATGCGCTGGCGCGCGACCATCGGCCGTCCCCAACGACGGCCTCGATGATACTGTATGGGCTTTTCAAGTCTCCGGACAACGTATTGACCCAGTTTCCAGATACGTTGTTCGCCTGTTTCAGTCCCAAAATGTACGTAGCGTCCGAGATACAAGATATATCGCTGACTCTGTGGATAGTTTGTTGTACGCATGTATTTCGGCGACGAATAACCTCTGTCCTTCCAATACCCGCAATTTATGTTCTTGCACCAAGACGCAGAGCCCAATCACCAATGCACAATAGCTTACGACTCCAGCGCGGGACCATCGTCGCTGCATCTGCGCTGTCCGCAACGACGGGCCCACAGGGTATATCCGATATTGTCGACATCCAATATCTTCGCAGGGCCGGGCTTGGAGGCAGAGACGACGAGATTGTCGACTCGTCTCCGCACTGTTTGGTCTTTAGTCTTGGAGGTCCGTCTACCTTCGCATTCCTTGTAAGCGTCGACTCATATTGTTGCTTCAGCTAGGATGATAACACTCAACACGCATACGTCGTTTGTGGAAGGGCACATCTACGACCTTTCGGATACACGCTCTCCAGGTGGCGGAGTCGCCGGCGGACCGGTTGCGACGAAGCTCTGCGTCGCGCGAGTCGGGTGAGTTTCACTCAGTTTCTTCGTTTCGCTATCTAATTGACCTCTCAGTGTCATGCACCACTCCCGACGAACGTGTCCCAGGTCCGCACATGTTCAGTTTATTTGCACTGGTGCAGTTTATACTATCGAAGAGGTCGGCGCATTGGAGTCATACGATGAGCGTCGAGCTCTGTCGGAACAGGCCCCTCGTCGGTGCCCCGTCTGGATTGGCGCTGCTCAGCATATTCCACCTTCTGAACAAAACAATCGCGAAGGGCAAACTGGAAGCGCTCAGAAACGAGGACGATGTGGGTTCTATCGTTATTCTGGATCGTCGTACCCGCTAAGGTCATTACAGGAAGTTGTCTGTACTGCACTGCAATACATCTCGAAATACTTCGGACATCGTTGTGCGCAACGAGCTCATCGAGGGCCAACCGTACAAGTGCGTCTTGACGATTGTTTCGGACGGCCAGCTCAAAGACAGTCAGCTGCAATGTGGAATGAGAGAGCAGCACCCGCTCGCACATCAAATGCTCGTGGACCAACTTCGCTCTCTCGAAATGAAGCTTGCTGTTCTCGACCTACGTGTTGCAAAGACGTTGCGGAGGCGCACATTTCTGACATCTTGCTATCCCGGCCTGTCGGCGCTGCGAGCACTTACAAGCGCCTCCGATCCAGCAGTTCCGTTGATTGGACAAACGTCTTGGTGCAGACTATCTCGAACTCTGGAGACGGCTTTTATGCAAGGGTATGTGGTACGGCAGACTCAAGACGGGCGGTAACGATAAACCGGCAGCTTCGACTCCACTGCAAGCCATCCCAACAGTTCCAGTGGTTTACTCGTCAAGAATATATCGTCGGGATTCAATATTTGTCTGTTCCTTCCCCGGCTTTGGTCCTCATTCGAGAGTTATCGACTTTGGGCTGGTCTCAGTACGTCACGTGCAGACGCGTCGCGTTGATGTAACGCGCGTTACCAGGGGTGTCACATATCTGCTCCTTGCTCTCGACTCCCATCTTCCCCCAGTTCTGAATCCAATGGTGAGTCCCAGCGCTTCGAGAACCCACTCCTGACTCTGTCGTAGGCTGCAAGCTGAGCTAATGCCTGGTACGAGTCTCCGTCGTCGTCGTTGCTGCTCGACGTTGCCCCTGAGCCTCGACGACAACGAGGTATGGTGCTCCCTTTGGCCGCTGTTCTTTGACGCTAACATCCTCCATCTAAGCACCTAACTTGTCTTCGACGTCCAGTGAGCGTCCTAGCTTGCTGACTCGTATCCAGGTCTGCGTCGAATCGACTCTTCGGTGACGACTGGGCCCTCGTCAACAGGCGCTTGTGCAGGCTCTGGTGGGTGTGTAACGGCCGCCGGAACGGAGAGCCCTCGACGCCAGGTGACAACGGCTTGTGAACGTCCAGTTGCTCAGACGAGCTTCCCGTGGCTAGACCAAGTACGACGCCTGGTTCGTGCGTGTGGCCTTTGAAAAGCTCAGTGAGACGGTTCGAGATTCGTCGACGACAACCGCAGGCGACGGAACGGCGCATGCGCACTTGGCAACCTCATGCGGGACGGACGAGCGAGATTCCAGATCTGATCCTTCACTACCGCCTGTTTGGTGGTTATGAGAGGTATATTCGCCACATTGTGTTTCTGGATCGTGCTGACTCGCATGCAGGTCTGCTTTGAAACGACCTCTCAGTGACGACTGGGCCTCCGTCAAGAACGTTTGCAGGCTCTGTGGGTGTGTAACGGACGCAGTACTGAGAGCCCTCGACGACGGACGCCAACGGACTTGCGGTGACCGCCCCGTTGCTCGGACGGTGGCGATAGCAAGTTCGGATGAGTGCTTTGTTTGTGCGTGCGGCCTTTGAAAAGCTCAGTGAGACGGCTCGAGATTCGTCGATGACAGCCGCAGCGACGGAACGGCACATGCGCACTCGGTAACCTCATGCGGGACGGACGAGCGGGATTCCAGCTCTGATCGTTCACTATTTCCCGGAGGATGACGCGCCCCCTTGACGTTGGGCTCCGGGCTTGAGGTGACTCTTCACCGACTAAGCGCGCGTCGTAGTAGAGCTGTATCTCTCTGTTTCGTGCTAATTGATGTTGGTTGCTCGCTCCTCGTGCTGGATGATTGTACAGTGTACTTGCATATTACCGTGCATCACTTCGAAGGTCGTTTTTCAAGGCTCAGTGTAGGCCGTGACTCAGACGGGAGCAATACCGCTTTCTGGTCATCCACATCGGTCTCCGCTCCCTCGTCCACTCCTGGCCGTCCAGTCATCTGCCCAACGCCTCCTCGACCCTAAGCACGAGTACACACCCTCTAGCAACATTGTGTTGAGCTCCTCGTATACGATGTTCCTCCTCGCGCGACTAAGTCGACTCCGCTCCCAATAACGGCACCTCGATCCTCGTCCAACTCATGGAGAGGTGAAACCAGACTCGACATCCTTGGATACGGCGAAGCAAGGGATTGTCGGGATCTCTCACCGGTGTCGCATTCCTGTGCGAAGACAGATGTTTGTTCCTTGTTATCCTCACGAGTTCAACTAACCAGTTGTCCAGCGCGAATGGTTCGCGCTGTTAATAAGCTTCTAAGCGTACGCGGAACCGACCTTGGCCGTCGACCTAAGCAAATCTGGAATGCGGCCTCCCAATTGGTATGCCCGTAAAAGAAACAGTGAAGCTATGAACCTGACCTTGGTCTGCAGATTATCATCCTATTCGCTGAATACGAGGAGAGTGCGCGTCGCTGGTATCTCTTTCCGTTGAGTTACCGGCTTGCGGTGTTCTGGGCTGAGCGCTGACATTCCATTCAAGTTCCAGATGTTCCTTTCACAATCCAACACCCTCGTTCGACCACTGCGACGAAAACCCACGCGTGCTTCAGCTCGAAATCACCGGTGGTTGTTAGCGGCAGAGTCAACGCAATTGGTGTCAAATCCCGGTTGAACGGTGACTCCTCTGCGCCATCCATAGTTGCCAACACTCAATTCAGCGCAGCCAGGACCTCGTCGTAGTCACCCGCAAACCCTCCAACTCCGCATTCCGTGTCGAGGTATCCACTCGCAGCACCCATTTCGAGGCGACTATGCTGATGACTACAAGGAGCGAAACCGTTGGGCAAACGAAACAGGCGTGAAGCTCTATTGGTTACCGGGACAAGGGGATGACCGTTTTTCAGCGACGTATTGGCCTTGTGTACCCGACCCCGTTAATGTGAGTGGTCCCCGAAAATACTAGATAATGTGGCTGACTCGTTGTAGCTATCGCCGCGGTGTACTCTTTGGAGATGGGTCGTTTCTACGCATAATCGTTCGACATCTGTCCTTTCAATACTTGCGAATGAATTTCGCAATCTTAACGTATCGCCGTGAAGACGCACTTTGCGGGTCGCGCACGAAGAGTCGGAGTCCGACGTTTCTAGAATGCCGGCGACGAGAAGGTGTTGAGAGGCAAGCTGTCGTTGGAACCAGTGTCAATGCTGCTGCTGTGAGGCTCCGTCGGCAGGAGACGACGAAGAGCGTGCACGAAGCTCAATACCTAATTTTGCCTGAAGCTTACTCAAGCCATTTGTGACGAGAAAAGACTGCTGTTATACGAAAAACAAAAGAATGTTGTATAGGAATACTGCCGCCCCTTCACCAGCCCCCACCGATCATCTGAGATGTCGGCACTCCATCGTTCGCCCCTCCGACCCACACATTTTGCTTGGTGTTGCGGAACATTGGGTGGCGAATAGCATCGGCCAGCCAGGTTCCTGTCCGTCCGCGCAGGTTTTGGGGCGCCGTCGGTTTGGCCTTGCGCGGCGAGGAACAGTACGTTGTCGCGAAAAGGGCCAACTCGTCCTCCGTTGCCTCCTTCCTCAGCCGCCGCTGAGCTCTGTCGAGCCTCGCCTTTGCTCCTTCGAAGAGGGCCGGGAACTGGTTGTTAAACTCTACGTCCTTCTGTTTGGCGCGGAGGATGCCGTCGAGGCGACGCTGGCAGCGAGCATGGCGAGAGGCGGCGCGGGTGACGAGGCTTTCGCTTTGACGAAGAAGCGGGCGCATCTTCCTGTCGATTTGGGTGCCTTCCTTGAACAGGCGGTCCCAGAATCGCTCTTCGTCGTCGTCGTCGCTGTGAGTCGTTGCGGGGAATGGGAATGAGGCGTGCGTTGCAAACAAGCAGTCTTGAATCCGAGTGTCCACCGCAGCACCGGCGAAGGGGTGCTCACGACGCAATTGCCAAGGGAATCGATGAGGGAGCTGGATGACTCTTCAAAGTACCCCTTGGGAACGAGATGTTCGTCGTCGAACAGGTAGCCTTGGGCATGGGCAGGGTACAAAGGAGCCGGCGAGTCTTGGGCTGTGTACTGCAGAGCCTCGCCGTTAGCGAAGCGCGAATGCGTCTCGCCGTGGTTGACCTGGGCGACGCCAGCATAGTCAAAGAATTCGTCTTGCTCGTAGCCTGGGGACGAAGACGCCATACGCGTGTGAGTTGGAGCGTCGCCTGATGGCCTTGACGGTGCCAGTGGCCTCGGCGAGGGCGAGGGAAAAGTCGGAATGATACAAGTCGCCTTTGGGGCTTGGGAGAGAGATATGTTCGAACGGAGGCTGGGCGGTAGGGATGGAGATGGCTGGTGTGTACGACGACATCGTGAATGAGTGTGGGGTAGATGGTGGTGGTTGTGGAAAGAGCGGGAATACTGTGGTGTCACTCGCGGTCACCCATTTATATACGCGCGAAACGAGTGGAATTTGAAATGAATGACTGCATAGACTGTAGATAAATTTGAACCTCTTCAGCCTCCTCGCCCCATACGCCCCGCATAGCCTGCAGGAGAGCATAAGAGAGGAATGGATGAAAGAAGAGAGAAAACACACCCGCCAACGGCGTCTGCGCCATGAAGTCGTAGGCAGCTTCGTCATCTTCAGCCTTCGGATAAGGACGCGCCTTCTTGGCAGGGCGTTGACGGTCATAATGCTCGTCGTTGTCGTCGTCTGTAGCACGGGACCTACCATCTCGGACACCCTAGACACAAAATCAAGTCTGACACATTGTAAAATGATGGCAGATTTTGCTCAAGTCTGACACAACTTGGCGCATGTCCGACACCTTTGATGACGGCTTCTGACGGCAGGTGTGATGGAAGTCATGAATCTGCCGGTGGCCATCACAAGTTAGGTTGGTTAGGTTAGGGTATTTCAATGCCGTGCAGCGGCCCGGTTAGTGGTTAGCCGGTTAGGGTTAGTAGGTTAGTGGTTAGTGGTTAGGGTTCGGTTAGGGTTGGGAAGGTACATGGGGAAAAAAAATGTGGGGAGAGGCTTGGTTAGTGTTAGCTGGTTAGTGTTAGGTTCAGTTAGGGTTAGCAGGTTAGTGGTTAGTAGTTAGGGTTCGGGTTGGTACTATAAAAACAATTGGGGAGAGGTCGGCAGACATCGGCTACTCTGATGGGTTTGATGCGGATACCACAAGATGCAAGTGACTTCGTGACATTGTGTCTGGTTTGCAATTTTTGTGTCAGACTTGATTTTGTTTGTAGGTGTCAGGTTGACTAGTCCTCTCTGTAGCACGAGTCAGCAAGGAATAGAACCAGTCCTGTAGAGCGTACCACGCTCCCGCCGGGCACGCTTCTGGGCCTTTTTGCTGGCAAGGGCATCCAAAAACACTGGACGAGAAAGGTGAGCTGCGCACAGGGATCGAGACAGCCAGTCATACGCTCGATGGCCGCTG
>JARIHP010000198.1:0-39718 GCA_029282125.1 Mycena amicta | reverse complement strand
TGATTCGTGAAGAAGTCGTGGGTGCGGATTGGGAAAAAAAAGAATAAGAAGTTCAGGTTGAAAGACAGGAAAACCGCAATAAGTACCCTGTAGAGTGACCTGCCCGGAAGTAAGTGCTTCGGGCATTTTCTGTTGCCACACCTGAACGCGTACTCAGTAGCGCAAACAAATCGACGCAGGAGGCAAACCTACGTCTTGACCTTGTTCGATGACGCCCGGCAAGTCTTGAACGACGAACTTCATATCGCGGAACTCCTTCGCGAGGGTCAAGCACGAGGTGCCTACCCCACCTCCGACATCCACGACCAAAGATCCTGCAGGAAGCGTGCCCCAATCGTAGGCTGAACGATTGTCAAAACAATCGAACTCGAGCAAAGATTAACTGCGACACTGGCACCCACCCTTCAAAATCGCGTCGGGAGGCTGCAGCGCTTGAACCCCTTGCATGCCAATACCGAACCGATGAGCTCTGAACTTCTGTTCCGGCCGCTCAAAGTGAGTCCACAGTGTCTCAGCTTGGCCCATGGCACGCGCGAAGGGAGATGCGGTGGGGTCTCCCGAGTTGCGGGTTTTAGGGTCGGCGAGGGTCTCCCAGGCGTATGCGGACGCCTTGAACGTTTCGTCCAGGCTGCATTGCTGGTAAGTATGTACGAGGAAGTCGGAAAGGGAAAGTTCATGCAACTCACTGGTGAGCTGCCAGGGCCGCGAGGCCGAATGTCCCGTCGTGTTTTGTCTCTGGGCTTCATGAGCGACGTCAGGTTGTTGAACTTGGCGTAGATGCAGTCAGAACTTTTACCTTGCGATGATGTCCTTGCTAGGCTTCAACGTATCGAGCATGCTTGAAATGCGCGTGTTGGCGAACACGTTGGGTTGAACCTCGCGGTAGATATGGTGCGTCGCCAGGTACCGGATGAATCGGGCTGAAAACCCACTCAACGTCAATTATGCACCTGGAACAAGGAAGGTCGCGACTCGCCGAGTTTTTCAGCATCTTGGCCATTCTTTGCGGCGATGTCCTTGACATGCAGGCCCTGTGTTCTCGTGAGCTGTTGTTTGTTAGGTGCGATGCAGGAACAAAGGCTCACCTGCGGCCCTGCTTCGCGCAATATTTCAGTAACATTCGCCTCCAAGCAAACCCCTCAGTGCGGCTGATTTCAAGTGCTACATACCAAGTCAGTGTGGAAGGGATGAAGATGAGCAGCCTCACCCCGCCAACGACGCGATAGAGGGAGATTGGGGTGGGTAAAGTACGATGGCCTCCAGCTGCAAAGCCGCAGCACCGATGATGCTGGCCGCTTCTGCGGCTCCCGGAGACAGCGCGAAATGCTTCGGACGGAGGGGCGAATGGCTCATGGAGGTCCGGGACGGCAACGCCGTGCGGACTGGCACGCGGATTCCAGAGCCTCTACCGACTGGTGAGGATGTCGAGCAATTGGCGGATACTGGTCGACATGTTGCCAGTGTGGCTGCGGCTGAGAGACGCCGCTGTTTCAGTTGTTTTTATTCGTTTTCGGCGATCACACCGCTGCGTTCTTCTCCCCGTCCGATGAACTGTTGCCGATCTGTGCAGCGGCCTTCCGACCGTGACGCGGAACTTGCCGGCGAGCAGCGAGGGGTTATCATCGAAACTCTTGAGCAGTATTCTTGTTGAGCGAGAACGTCGGCGCAAAGAAAGTGAGATGCGAGCCGCGATGAACGGCGACGGACGGAAGACCGGAAAGAGCCTGAGCAGATGACGAGTACTTGCTACTCGTCCATCAAACACCCTGTCAGGCCGTTTCGACGACCTCTTCACGGCCCCTGTAACGTTTTAAAAAGTGCACTTTAGCCTTATTGGGAAGTGACATCCGGTTTGTTCCGTGTCTTGCCCGAGGATGCCCGGTTCGAACCTCATCGGTGTATCTGTTCAGCATTTTTTCCCCCGATGTAATGGCTCGTCAGAATCGTTCAGATACTGTGACACTCTGGTATTATCCACAGTACCGTCAGAATTTAACAAGTAATGTATCCCCTTCATGTGTTTTCCCAGGCGTTCATCACCCACATACGAGTTGGGTAAGATTCAGCCACTCTTGTTGCTCAGGATACTTATGGCAGTGGCCGATATGCTCTCCAACAAGAGATCAGGGGTTATCAGTGCCAGTGTTCGGCCCGCATACTGTACCACAGTACACCTCAAACCAGATGTTCAGACGGGTGACACCCAGTTTTTTTTTTCTTTTCTTCAATTGTGATAAATCAGAACATTTTCCGGCCATTTCAGCGAGCAAATTCTGAACTTAGTGAATCAATCCAGTCTGAAGTACAGTATGTTACACTTCATGAAGAAAAACCGGAAGGAACCCTCAGAGAATACTCGTATCTGCCATGCCTGCAATGGCCCCACCCCCCAAGTAATGATGGTGTATGTAAGCTACAGTGATCCGTACATACCCTGGGCTGCAAGCTACACAACGTCCAACATATTTGGCTAGACTTGTAGCGACGTTCGGGCTCAGAGCTGAGTATCGCTACGGAGAAGACGGAGGATCCTGCGTGTCCGAGTCAGTGTCCGAGCGTTGACGATGAAAGGAGGCGGGAAAACATGAATTACTGACGGGCTAAGTACACTTGCACTTGAGAATGAACCAATACATTTACAATTACAACATCAATGATCATGCGAGTGCCTCTTGGAGGGAACGGTCGCAGCCACACCCACCGCCCATCGCCTCGCGTGCAAGCATCTCCCGGCTCTTGGGCGGACCGGCGGGCAGCAAGTCCCGACCGGACAAGTCGGGCAACGTCTCGCGTGCGTCCGTCGACCCCCTCAGAACGTGGACATCCCGCTTCGCAGCGATGTTGGCGGCATAGACCTTGTTGAGCCAGTCCGCGAGACGGTAGCCACCCTTTGCGATCTGGAGCTCGATGGTGGGGATGACGCTGTTGTAGTACGTCGGGTACAGGTCGCCCTTCTGCAATGCGGCAACGCCGTTTGGCATGACGACCGTGCAGACGAGAGCGTTGGCGTCTGTAGCCCAGGCCGTCGCACTCCCCACTGCGTCGGTGATCTTGCTGTTGGCGACCCAGCCTGCAGCGAGGGACTTGTACGCGCCCGTGTTGATGTCTGCGATGAGCGTGTTGGCCCAGGACTGCGCGTTTGCAAGCGTCGCGCTGCCGATGAGTTTCTGGGGCATGAATGTGTCCCAGTCGGAATGCAGATTGTCGGTCGTGAACCCGTCGAAGGTGACGGTGATGGTGTTTCCGCCGAGGTCGAGCGCCTCGTCGTGCAGTGGCTGCGTGATGTCTCCGATGAAATGGACGAGGAATTTCAGGGCTTCAGCGACGTTGGCGGTGGAAAGACGGCCGTCGCCGACACGCTGGGTGTAGTTTGCTATAGCGGAGATGACGCAGCCGGCGGCCGTGCAGTCGCGGGTGTAATTGACGTTGCAGCTCGAGGGTGGGTTGTCCTGTGCGTCGATGAAGTGCAAAGGCGCCGACCACGCCCCGGCAGCCGTAGAGCGGTAGGTGTCGGCAAAGGAAGCAATGCTGGCAAGGTACGATGTGGAGGTGTCGCCGAGAACGCCCTTGGCCCTGTTACATGGTATCGTGAGCAACGCTGGATCGAGCGAAAATGACTGCGACGCACCAGGCGGCGACATCAGCATCGAGGTAGTTCTGCGCAACATACGCGACGGTCGCATGGCCAAGCACACCCCATCCGAACGCGCCACGGGCAGCAGCAAGACAGAGGACGACAACAGTCTGGAGGGGAGCCATGGTTGCGAGAAGGATGTCCCTGGGCCTCCACGTCGTCTTTAATAATACCTGCACCAACGTTTGTTATCTATCACCGTTGCTTGCGACTCGCATGGTTCGACTGATTGGTCCACATGCAGACGAGTCTTCGCTGCCTATTGGAGAGACTGGGCAGCCAAGATTAGCAGACTGGTCCCGGTGCTGCTCGAGCTCAGGGCGAACGTTTGCTTGAGCCCTCTTCCACCGTTGACGTCGGAGTCACGCGTCACGACTCGTTCCGAGCCGCGCCGTGATACGATCGATAATGTTTTGATCTCACCCAGCACCTTACTTAGGCTCACATTTGCCTATACTAATAATGCTCAGTTGCAAGGTGCTACTCTCCGGCATGTGGGCATGTAGTTCGTAAATTTCAAGGAGAGGATTCCCGTTCGATTCGGGAGCTGAACGTGTGGCAGTCCGCGTGCTGACTTGTTTTGAGTTTTTGTGGATTTTCTCGTCCCTTTTCAGCTGTAACACTTTCAACCGTAGTGTTTCTGCTTTACTTTTATTTTAATTTTATTGCTTGTAATTGCAAGTCGCTGCAACACTCGGGGCGTCACTTGAGATTGTGAAGTTGTGAACTCCTGATCATGAGATTTCAACCGGCACTGAATTACTTGCTAGTAGACAGTGGAGACTCCCAACAAAGCTCAGCTGCAAGGTGCCACTCTCCTTATAACGTTTTCGCAAAATCTCAAAGAGAGGATTCCCGTTCGATTCGGGAGCTGAGCGTGTGCTTGTTTTGAGTTTGTCCACTTTTTAGTCCGTTTTCAACTACGTAGTATTTCTTCTTGACTTTTATTGTTTAATTATGATCCGCTCCAACACTCAGCGCGTCCAAAGCGCGTCGCTTGATAATCTCCTGATCATGAGATTTCAACAGGTAAGTAGACAGCGGAGACGTCCCAACAATTAAAGCTCAGCTGCACGGTGCAACTCTCCAGTATATAAATCGCTGGTTCTGATGCTGAAGGAGAGGATTCCCGTTCGATTCGGGAGCTGAGCGTACTAGTAGTCTGAAGGTGGTTCAACTTTTAGTCCTTTTGCAACTCCGTAGTGTTTCTTCTCTACTTTTATTTCTTAATTACTAATTTACGAGTCGCTGCAACAAAACTCAGCGCGTCACTTGAGATTTCAACTAGCACCGCCAGTAAGGTAAGTAGACAGCGGAGACTCCCAACAAAGCTTAGCTGCAAGGTGCGACTCTCCAGCATGTGTGTTGTATCGGGTCTTCACGCAATTCTAAGGAGAGGATTCCGGTTCGATTCGGGTGCTGAGCATAAGCTTGCTGGTTTTGAGTTTTTGTGTATTTTCTTGTCCCTTTTCAGGTGTAACACGTCCAACCGTAGTGTTTCTTCTTGACTTTTATTGCTTAATCACGAGTCGCTGCAACACTCGTTTCACTTGAGAATCTCCTGATCATTAGATTTTACTCGGGCTGCAGGTAAGTACACAGCGGAGACGTCCCAACAATTAAAGCTCAGCTGCAAGGTGCGACTCTCCAGTATGTGAATAGATGGTTCTTATGTTGAACGAGAGGATTCCCGTTCGATTCGGGAGCTGAGCGTACATATCATTGTTGTGATGAGTTTTTGTATATTTTCTCGTCCTTTTTCAGGTGTATCACTTCCAACCGTAGTGTTTCTTCTTTACTTTTATTGTTTAATTACGAGTCGCTGCAACACTCAGCGTGTCACTTGAGAATCTCCTGATCATGAGATTTCATCCAGTAAGGTAGACAGCGGAGGCTCCCAATAATTAAAGCTCAGCTGCAAGGTGCTACTCTCCAGCATATGCGGGGTTTTGGCGAATAGATTCCATGGAGAGGATTCCCGTTCGATTCGGGAGCTGAGCATGAGGTGCAATTGCTCTTTTTTTTATTGTGCCTTTGAAGGTGTTTCAAGTTGTCCATACCGCGACATTCGCTGGCACTACGTATCAATTCCGCATCCGCTTTCTATGGCGCGGAGCTCAAGAATGCTTAAGTAGTAGTACCTTGACTCGCAGTTTTGAATCGAAGTAATTGCTTGAATGGTGTGCATTCTGTTCAATACAGAAGCCGAGCATATGAATGAATGATTTTTTTTTACTGTATCCTATTCTTTCGCGAGCTCGATTTTCTGTGGGGCCTTGGAGTTACACCAGTACTGGATAAGGGTGACCCTGTACAGAGCTCAGTTGCATGGTGTAAACCTCCGCCGCATGGATACGACGTGATCATGAATGCATGGAGCGTTCTCGTTCGATTCGGGAGCTGAGCGTAGACGAACGCCGCGTGCAAATTGCTCTTTTTACATACCTTTACCTTAGAACGCGTCTGACCATACAGCAGTGGTGCTGGAGAAATTTCAGGGTCCGTGTGTCGGCTACTAGTATAGCGACCGCCGAAATTGTACATCCGCTCTCTAGAACGCGGTGTTCAAGAAGCTCACTACACTGGGTAGAGTTGTACAAGGGACAGAGCTCAGTTGCATGATGCAAACCTCCGCCGCATGCGGTCGGCGCGTACATTGCAATATGAGAGGATTCCCGTTCGATTCGGGTGCTGAGCGTGTTTTGACGTTGACACGTTGTTCAACTTTTAGGCCCCTTTCCAACTTCTGTAGTATTTCTTCTTGACTTTTATTGTTTAATTATGATCCGCTGCAACACTGGGGGCGTCACTTGGGAATCTCCTGATCATTGGATTTTACTCAGGCTGCAGGTAAGTAGACTCCCAACAAAGCCCAGCATATGATGTCGGTTTTTCGCAAAGTTCCATGGAGAGGATTCCCGTTCGATTCGGGGGCTGAGCTTGAGCTGAGCGTATCGTAGCTGCTGTGAACAGTGCTCTTTTTTATATAGTTGTTTGTCCATAGAGCTACTAAGAAGAACTACTTATGGTCCGATTCGATATTATTCGCTAGCTTCCGCATCCGCTTTCTATGGCGCGGAGCTCAAGAATGCCAAGTAGTACCTTGACTCGAAGCAATTGCTTGGATGGTGTGCACTCTGTTCAATCCAGAAGCCTAGCATATGAAGGTTTGCGTCGATGGTCTTTTTATACTGTATCCTGTTCTTTCCCGAGCTCAATTTTCTGTAGGGCCTTGAAGGATCGCAGTTACACTAGTACCGGATAAGGGTGGCCCTGTACAGAGCTCAGTTACATGGTGTGAACCTTCGCCGCGTAGGCCGCAAAAGAGTTGCACAGGAGGATTCCCGTTCGATTCGGGAGCTGGGCGTCACGAAGTTCAATTGGGATTTTTTTTTTTTTTGGCTCGTTTAAAGGTGCTTATCCATACCTGCCACCCAGCAGTTGGTACGCCTGGAGAAGCTTGAGGCCTGAGGGTCCAAGTTAACCTTCACTATCAATTCTGCATCCGCTTTTTTTCTATGGTGCGGAGTTCAAGAATCCTACTGCCTTGACTTAAAAAAATTATTTCAAGCTATCAACAAGCTCAACTTGCCAGTAGATGAAACTCAGAGGAGACGGAGACAAGTCTTTGCTACATACTTGGATACTGTGTATTCTGTTCAATACAGAAGCCGAGCATATGAACGTTGCATTGATGGTCTTTTTATACTGTACATATCCTGTTCGCGAGCTCAATTTTCTGTAGGGCCTTGGAGTTACACAATACTGGATGTGGGTGGCCCTGTACAGAGCTCAGTTGCATGGTGCAAACCTCCGCCGCATGGATGTGACTGGAATGCATGGAGCGTTCTCGTTCGATTCGGGAGCTGGGCGTGCGGGGAAATTATGGTGCCTTTTTCAAGTTCTTCTAGTTCCTTTGAAGCTGTTTTTGAGCGCAGCAGGTGGAGCTCGAAGAAATTTTCAGGGTCCGAGTGTCGGCGAACGACCGTCCGAAATTGTACATCCGCTCTCTAGAACGCAGTGTTCAAGAAGCTCACTACACTGGGTAGAGCTCTACAAGGGTCAGAGCTCAGTTGCATGATGCAGACCTCCCTCGCATGCGATGACCGGTGCGTAGGATGGGAGGATTCCGGTTCGATTCGGAAGCTGAGCGTTCGTTGGCAACTGATTCTCTGACTTTTTGGTCTCACGCATAAACTTGAGCTCAAGTCTTGAATTGCCAGTGAAGGAAGGCATTCGGTTATAAAGTGCTCTCGAATATGGTATAGAATTCGTGGTAGAACAGGAAAGGAGAGATTATACGGAATTGTGGGTGATCGTAACAGCGCGGAGCCAGTCTTGGACCTTGTCCCAATACCCAGGGCAGAGAAACGTATCCGCTAACATAGTCAATCAGCATGCATCTCAAAAGCCTGGACAAGACGCGACACAATGCACCATGTGTTCCATCCCTGAACGACTCGAATCGATTCAGTCCCGAAAGCTCGCCCTTCCGCTTCTTCTGGGCAATCTCCCACAACGCCTCCATGTGTTTTCTTCGGCACCACCTCGTCATTCGCCCCGCTCAAGAACAATATGGGCGTTGTCGCGGGAACGAGAGGGAGTTTGGACGCGGAGTTCCATCGCTGGGTCGAGAGGAAGCTGAAGACGCCGATGTACGGCCAGTCGCGGACGACGCGCGGAAGGGATAGGAAGGTGTTCTCGAGGACGAGTGCGGATATGGCGGTGGGGTTACGCGATGCGAGGTCGACAGCGACAGCGCCGCCGAGGGAGGTACCGAAGAGGATCTGTGGGTGATGATAGGTGGTAGGCAGAGAAGGAGGAGGCAACGTACAGTTGGAAGTGGTGCGAGTTCAGCGTTGGTACGAACGTAATCGAGCGCAGCTTGAGCGTCGAGTCGGAGCCCTGGGGGCACGTTTAGCCGGTTCTCTCAAACATAAACAAGTCGGGTATACCTGATTCTGAGGGTGAACCCTCGGATGTTCCGTACCTCGACGGATATTAAACAAGACATGGACGAGATGGTAAAACACGCACCCTCGATAGGAAAGCAATAACACATTGCAACCGTCGCATGACGAGCCGTTTCGCCCGCATACATAAGATCTCCATGGTCCATTCCGTTCCCGTGAAACATGATCACATTCGCAATCGCTGGGTCATTCTACGCTTGTGAGTACAATCAAAGGTGGAGGGTCGAAAACACCCTCACATAAGTAGTGGGGGGTACAAAGGTCGAGGTCGGGTCACTCCCAAAATCGTTCTCCCTATGCTGCTGGATGCGTTCAGCGGATTGCACGGCTTGGTAGATGAAGTAGCAGTGCAGACGCACGCCGTCGGACGTCTGGAGCTGGATGTCGGCATAGTCCAGGCCCAGCTCGGAGGGTTTGGATGTATCTGAGTCGAGGGTTGGAGTCGACCCTCGAACGGAAGCTGGGAACCGTTACCTCTCGCTCCCTCTAGAAAGGCGGAGGGGTACACGAGGAATTTCTGGCCGTGTCGTACGAGCTGGTCTGACGCGTCAGCAGGCCTTGACAAGGGACTCGGAGTACGTGGGACAGACGTTGTAGATGAAATCGCCAGTGTCCATGAAACGATGGAAAGAAGCAGTATGGAGGCCAAGCAAGTGAGTCACGCATCACATTTTACGTGACTCCGATGCTGTGATCCGTCACGGTCGACACGGTCACGAGGAAATAATCATGAACGCGTGTCTTTTACGCAACGTGGATCATGCTCGGATGCAGCGCGGAATATATTAGGGTGTTTCACGCGCTCGTTTTCGACGTGTTTTCGATGCGATTTTGATTCTGTTTTTCGTTCTGATTTCACCCATCAAAAATGAAATTCCAAAATTTTGTCAACCATGCAAAAGCAGCTCTGGAGCTGCTTTTGCATCGCTCGCCTGATTTTAAGTTTTCATTTCTGTTCTATTTGATGGCTGTCCCGTGCCCTTGCGCCGCCACCTCCTAAGCATATCTCCGACCTCTCCCGACCCTCCACGCAGATGGCGCCCAAGCACCCCAAAGCGCCAAAGCGTGCTGCCCCGACACCGTTTCGGACTCCGAACCGGCTGACGCCAAGGTCCCGAAGAAAGCCCGCGCCGAGGCGATCCCATGGGCAAAGACAACCCGTATTCGGCGAGCGCTTCGTCGAATGGCTCACCGACAATCCCACCGAGCGCACAAAACTCCTCGGAGACTCAACTGAGGACACAAAAGCCCAGGGCAGGAGGAAGAAGCAGGGAAAGGACTCCAAGGACGTTGCCTTCGGTCCGGTCACCAAGTACATCTTCGACCGAGACCAGACTGGCGGGGAGCGAGAGTGGCAGGCCAAGTACCAAGCGAATACCAGTGACTTTGTGCGGTCCACCATTCAGTTTTGGGGCCGGTGAGTACTCTTCTCGTTGAGATCAGGCTATCACTCAGTTATCCAGCTTGAAAACGGAATACAGCACCCACGCAAAGACTCTGAAGCAAACCGGTGGTGGGCTCAAGGAGGGAGACGCATACAGCAATCAGATAGGTGTGTTGTCCGCGGGTCTTCGACCTCTGCGCCCTTACACAGCACAGAAAAAAATCAGCAACGAGTTCCCTCTCTGGGACCAGCTCCATCCAATGCTCAACAAGATTCCCAGCATCGTTCCTCCGGGTATCTCCAACAGCGAGCACGGTCAAGACCACAGTGGAGTGGCCTCCAGCCTCTTCGCTTCTGGCAAGAGTAGTTTGGCGTCGTCCGAGGCTGGTGATGGTATCGGGGGTGAACACGAGGAAACGGATGACGGAGCAGCTGGCAGGACGAGCGATATCGACGATGAATACGCGAAGACCACCACTAGCCCCATTGACATCGTTGACAGGTGAGTGTCTGTCAGCACCAGCGGTCTTCCGGGTAGCGGAGCGGGTTGTCGAACGATAGAACCCGCGAAAGCGGATAGCAACAGGCGACCGACGAGCACAATGAGCAGAACGAGTACGAAGACTCTGGGGGAATAGACGATAATAACCTACGGTACAGGAGTGTACCTACGGTATATAAGGCAGTCTGGTAACAGAAAGGGTTCTGATCGTACAGTAAGGGTTAATACGATCAGGGCTTGAAAGTCAATCGGTTTCCAACGATCGGGTTGTAACGTCTCAGCTCGGACAGCTAGGGGGAATAAGGGTTGATAGGGACTGTGTCATGACAGTGTCGCGGCTACGTCGTTTGACATTACTGAGCCCAACGTGCAGTGATGACGAGGATGAACGCCTGAAGGCCAAGCCGAGCAAGAAAGTCGACACCAGCGGCCCGGCAGGAAAGAGAGACGGCGAAAAGGTATGTCATCGTATTAGCGACTGCTTGGTGACTGACAACGACGTGTTGAATAGAGGAAGAGCAAGGCCAAGAAAGATACTCCCGCGCTCGGTGATTTCGACGTCGATGGTGTCGATGCGTTGTACAGTCGCGAAATCAAAGAAACTTCAGCACGTCGCGACAAGAAGATGGCCATTGAACTGAAGAAGCTCGAGCTGCAAATCTTGCAGCAGAAGTCGAAGGACAAACAGCGGGAGCAGGCGCAACAGGCCAGCATGCAGAGCCAGCAGATGATGGGGCTCATGGCCACGTTCATGCAGAATTACGGCGGCGGTCAACCAGGACCAGTGCACACCGCCAGTGGTAGTGCATTTGGAAGTGCGAGTGTCGGGGGCTCATCACAGTTCTCACAAGCACCGACACCCCTTGGCGGCGGACTCGGAGAGTGGTTGGCGACGTCAGGGAGTCCAGAGCGGTACCGCAGCTATGGAGAAGACGTCTTGGGGTCTTTCGGTGATGACGGCCAAGGCACATCGACTGACACATTCGAGCAACCCGCTCGCTAATCTCTACGTTGACGCCGAGCACGACTAATTACATCACTAGCAAATAGAGCAGTTTTTAATTTATGTCTTTTGCGCTGTCCTGGAGTCTCGCGTGTCCCTCGCTGGATAGCAGCAAGCGCCGTACTGTCCGAATTCGACGAACTCGAGTCCCCTCCAGCCTCAATCAACTCCTGATCCCAATCCGAATCATGCGACACATTCTCCGTCTCGATATCCTGCACTAGCGTGTGTATAACGATGCAGGCGCGAACCCACGCGAGCGCGCGGAGATGTTCTTGCTCGTTCTTGATCTGCTGTCGCAAGCCGCGCAGGGATTGGAATCGGCCCTTCAAGAACCCCACTGCGTGCTCCGAGCGAATGCGAACCTATCGTAGTATCAGAGACAGCGTGAGCAACAAAAAGGAGAGCGCATCGCCGATACATGGTAGTTGAAGGTCTTGTTCTCGCGCTGAAGGCTGGCTGGCTTCTTGAAAGGTGCTATACACCAGCGTGTCAACGCGTAGGCTGAATCAGCCCATATCCATTCATTGGGCCCGATGAGGTTGGCGTGGTCTTTAGATGTACGTGATTCGCGGAAGGCAGTGGAGTCGTGCATGCTGCCGGTGGGTCCGAGGACGTAGTCGATGATTCGGAGGTTAGGGAGTGTAATGAGCTGGAGAGAGATAGTCAGTACAGACACCTCGGTGAGTGAATACAGACACACACCTGAACATTCAGCGAATAGTTCGACTTCCGATCGAAATACGCCTCTCCGTGGTGCCCTGGCTTGTCCGTTAACGGCACCAGAGTTCCATCCACCAGTAACCACCCATCCCTCCACGCCTTGCACGACTCCTTCTCCACCCATCGCTTTGCCTCTTCCTTCTCGCGCGCGGTGGGCCAGCGGATGACCTCGTCATGGAGCGACAGGAAAGCAATCATCACTCGTCGTGTAGAGTTGACCACCGTGCCTGCGGACGTCCCTGCCCACTGTGCAATCGACTCGACCGATGCTGCATTCCCAAAGTGGCCGAAGCGGAAGAGCGCTATGGCGAGCTGCTGATCCACCGGGGTCTGCGCCGCGTTTCCCGAAGACCAGGTGGTCCTGGATGTTCCCCAAGAGTCGGTCGAACGTGTTGGGGCTGACGCGAAGGTTACGGCGGAAGCGGTCTTTGTCGTCGTACTTGTATTGCGTGAGGACCAGGGTCAGTTGTTCCCGTTTGGCGACGGAGTTGGGGAAGAGGACGCGGGTGGATGTGATGTATTTAACGTGCTGGCGAAGAGCTTGCATTTGAGCGGCGAAGCGGGCGCTGTCTTGCTCCTCCTCCTGCAGCGAGGTGTCGTCGTCGTCGTCGGCCGTATATCCGGAGGCGTCCGACAAGAGAGAGGCGAGGGAGGGGACATCATCGTTGTCGTCGTCGCTGCCAGAAGAGTCCTCGGATGTGCCGTCATCGGAGTCTTCTGCCGAATTGAGCTGCTGTCGACGCCAGAACAGCAATCGACGAGCGTAGTTGGCGGCATTCCTGAGGAGCCGCCTCCTCACTGGGACGGCAGGCATCTGGGCAGCGGCAAAGTGCCCGATGGCAGCGATTTAGCCAAGGGCTTCAGTTCGAAATGAGGGGTTTCACACGGAGCTCATTTTTGGCTCGATTTTCACTCGATTTTCGTCGAAATGGAATTCAAAATTCTATCAAAAGCGACTCGAAAACACGTCAAAAACGGACGCGTGAAACACCCTATTATCTCCGAACATGGCCGTCTAGATCCGACCAAATGGTTTTCTCAAGCTTGTGTTGGGGCAAGAATAGTTCAAAATGCGTAATCCAGCGATAATCTCTACGTGGAATCACTAAAGTACCGCACACAGATGTCTACTCAGCGTCTCAATAGTTGAAAATCTGCGACAGACTCAACACCGCTAAGACCTCTTGCATCTTGAATCGCCCTCCTTGTCGGTACCAACCCAGATACCGCATAGCACACCACCGCAAGGACCTCCGGTAACGCCACCAAGGGATACCACAGCCGCTCGTCGTTCTGCCTCGTCGAGTCGTTCAACGTTGCCAGCAAGAATATCTCGCGCACGAGGAGGAGTAGTGAGATGAGGCAGAGGAGGTAGCGCCCCATTACGATCACCCCATTTGTGGCGGGGACCTTTTACTGTCAACAAGTAAATTCCCTTCATTCAAGTTCAGAGGTTGAAGTAAGCTGTTCAACGCACAAGATGCATCGTCTTTGAAGAACCAAATCATCTGCCTGCGCCGCTTGGACAACGGTGAGCAGGAAAGAAGATGATTATGCTGACTTTGCGGAGCGTATGGCCAGTCGAAATGTCGTCCGGACTGGAGCTGGTGCTGTCGATGGAGCTAACGATTCCCACTGCGACGCCAGCGGACAGGGTAAGGCGGAACAGATGGCTGCTCCTGCGTAGCTGATTTGAGGACTCTCCGCCAGCAATTATGTGCCTGTCAAAAATGTCTACTCAGCAGGTCGTGGACGGAAGAAAAAAAGAGGCGCACCGATCGAGGACGAGGGTATATGCGCTGTACAGCAATGCGAAGAATCCGACCCCAAATAGTACCTGGTCTGCAATGAACAGATTCAAATTGGACCCGGATGTTGTCGAGTTGGCCATGATTGCTCGAATCACGAACGCCAATAAGCGCACTGCGAAATCAATGAGCTCGATGCAATCTGTTCGACACACAGAACTGACTGATGCAGAACAATGTGAGGGTAATATACACATAGGTCGTGTTCTTCACCGATTGCCGTACGAACCAGCACGCCAGAGGGATATACAGAAGCGCAAAGACGATGGCAGCAGCAGTGGAGTGGATTCCGAATAGTGCAGCGTAGTCGATGGAAGGCATTTTGGTTAGCTAGAAAAAAAAATCCACTGGCCTTTAAGTACAGGAGGATCGTCGGCGCTTTGAGGGTCGGCTATACTGCGTATAGCGACATGAGGCAATGCGGTTTCCTGTTGTGCGTGCTATTTCAAAGCTCTGGTAGCGCTGGTAGCACCCGAGTCCTACTTCCGTAATGTTGTTTCCGACGGGGGATGTTTGTTCACCGGGTCCGTCGGAGATGGCTTGGCTGCAACGGCCATGGCAGATTCCGTCCGAGTCGCAGCTCCGGAGATAGTGATGATACTCAGTAGATGCAGTGTTCGCATTGTGTCCCTCTGGAGTGAGGAAGTGTGCGAGTCCTCCGACGGACCACGGAGAACTGTCTCACAGCGAGTGGCAGTCAGCTGGGGAGCGCGAAGTGCAGCGGTTTCCAAGCGCCACCTAAATAACCGCAGGGAAGATGCCAGCCTGCTGTTAGTAAAATGTCGGATGGTGCCAGTGCTTGCGGGAAAGACGATCCTATAAACGCCGAGATCGACTTCGCTAAGCATCTCGCGAACTGTCCGTCGGTGCTCGAATCGAATGCGGCATTGTTGGCCCAGTGGACGTCGAGACGTACGCGGAGATGCAGTGTGCAACGAGCGCCGTCGACTTCTTTAGCTGGATGTCGGCATGGTCAACTTGACGGCCCAGCTCGGCTCAGAGGGTTTGGATGTAAGTACTTACTTATCCGCATTAAGGATTGAAGTCGAGCCTCGAATACCTGCAACTCGCTCAAGTCGGTAGTGTACATGAACGAAGGAGAGAAGCGAGGACGTCCCGAGTCACGCACATTCGAGGTGACTCGGAAACTGTGATCCGTAGCGGCCATCACCGGTCGACACGGTCACGAGGAAATTGTTTTGACTACAATGAACGCGTGTTTGACGCGACGTGGGTCAGAAAATATGATCATTGTCTGCAGCGCAGAATAATATCAAACAGGCTAGCTTATAGGGCTACCGGTTTTTGGAACGTTCGAGATCGTTTTTAGTCGTTCCTCCAACATGGAAACTTGGCTCAATTGATGTGAGCACTCGAACAAACCCACCGCCGCCCTCAGCAATTCCCGAGCAGCCTCCTCGTTGCCGCGCCGAAGATTTATGTCTGCTATCGTTTGTATGCATTCGGCCCTACTTTGGTGAATGTCCATCCGGGTAAAGCCTTCAAGCGCAAGTTGCAATACGCTGAGAGCATCGTCATCTTGACCTTGGCGCGCTAGGACGTCGCCGAAGCAGCGGAAAGACTGGTTCACACACCCTCACTGGGCTCCGCCTGGAGGGAGAAACATGTAGGTTGAACGCCAGGAAGACTACTGCCCATCTTTCTGTTTCGTCAAGATTGTGCAATCGGGATGGGGAGTGTCGGGTCAGCGAGGCGCACAAGGCAGTAGCATGTGAGGTCTGTTTCCTTTGTGAAAAGTTTTCCGTAAGGCGGACATACTCCATGTGAGCACGGCCACGTCGTTCTCTCCCTCGGAGATAAAGCTCGGCTTGGTGGATGGTCGCAGGCATCGATCCCGCGTGTATACTTTGTGGAGCGGAAAATATCCGTCGCGGCATCGAGACTGTTCTGTACCGTCTCGACCGGCGCACCCAGCATGGTGTCGAGGTAAGCGACGTTCACCAGTGCATATGCATGTGTGACTGGCGTTACCCGCTCGGGAGGTCTTGCTGACAATGAATGCCTGAATGTGACGCGCCCTCGAGGTATTCTGTCTTGAGTTGGAAGACATCCGCCTCTACACTCATCAGGACATAATCCACCTCCAAGCCTTGAATGTTAACGCGGTTGATGACCTCCCGGCCCTCCGCGAGCCGTTCAGCACACCTCTTGAGATCGCCGAGCTCGTACCCACGCTATAGCCTGAAGCCGACAGCCGTCGATCTCCGCGTATGTGTCTGCTATGGCAGCCCCGAGCTTCTGCTGCTGGCTAGCGTGGGGGGATACTCTGCACGTAGTTACCGCGATGCAACTCGACCGTTGCGATCCCGCCACGCGAGCGTGCTTCAAGTACAGGTTCACCACAGTCCACGGCCAAATCAAGGCCGCGATTGAAGAATGCGAGTGCGTTTCCTGATCGCCAGTGCAAGTCCAAGTAGTATTCGGCGACCGCATTGTGGAAACCTTGCTGAGGAAATAATTAGCAGTAATTAATTGGCAACCAATGGCTGAGATTACCTTCGAGCTTTGGATTATTGATCACTTGCCAGTGTATCATTGCCTGCTCGATTATTTGGTCTGGGTTTTGGAGGGGCGAGAATTGCCATGACTGGAACTGTTCTGTAAAAAATGCACAGAAAGGGTGTGGTCCTGGAGCTGGTCGAGAAGGGGCGGCAGACGGCCCATGAGCCCAGTGATACCCGCGACTCATGAGACGGCGAAAACTATTCAGAAGGATGACAGACTTGGCTGCAACTGCAAGGTCCTCGGAATCACGATCGAGGGCGTCTAGAAGAAGTTGGTGCAGGTTCCCCAGATTCGCGAGCAGTCGTGTGTCCGTGACCATGGCTTTTCGCTGCCCTGAATGCCTCCCAGAGCTCGATGACCTCGAGCAATCGCGCACGAAGCGGACGAAGGGTTGGAAGAGAAGGAGGTCGCGTCTGACGCATATACGCCCGGATCGGAGCAAAGAACTTTGAGGTGGCCACCGCGATCAACGTATGCGAGAGCTGTGCGAATCAAGGTCGTCTTGCATTTGAGAATCTCGAGAATCGGAAGCTGACTTTGGAGAAGATCAGCGTCCGAGATGCCGTCTGGGAGGAGGGAGACGAGGCTGAGAAGTTCTTGTGCATCCGGATTTGACTTTAAACGAGGACTGGATAGTGAGAGCTGAATGGACATCTCCAGATTGGTACGCTTGTGAGACCGTCTGAGAGAACAGCGGTGGGTTGGGACTTGAGACGCTCGAGTGTCTCTATGCAACCCTCCAAGTCCGCGACGTGCGCGACGAGGTTCACGGCGAGCGGGAGGTTGTCTGTAAACTCCAGGAGCTCGTCGATCGGATCGTCGTTGCTCGCTTCAACCGGCGATGTCCCGAAATGTTTGACGGGCCGCCTCAAGAGTCAGCGGGGGCAAGCGCTTGAAGGAAAGGACGCGTCCATCGCACTTGATCAGGTCGCTCCGCACCGCGCATGGTGACCTACGAAGTGTTAGATCTGAGGTGGCAGATGAATACGACGAGGCATACCAGAAGAGCAACATGAGGAATATCAGCGATGAGTGAAAGAAACTCCTCAACCTTGGCTCTCCCCTCGACATACTCCCAAGGAGTTTCGAAGTTATCGAAGAGAAGGAGGCAAGGTGGACCTTGTGTTAGCTGAGGCAAGACTACTTGCGACAGGCGTTGAGTGCCATTGATTCCGAGTGCAGAGGCGACTGTGGCCACGAGATCGCCACTTGTGAGAGCAGAGTCGCATGGAATGAAATATCGGGTGGGGTATTGCGCAATGACAAGCTCGTCGTGGAGAGCCGCAGATGCAACACTGGTCTTCCCTATTCCGCCGGGACCTAGAATAACAATTCGGGGCGACTCCTGCAGAAGTTGTTCGATAATTCCTTGGAGCTCGAGGTCGCGGCCGTGGAAGATTTGGGGACGTGACGGGAGCAAGGAGAGTGAGCCGGAGCTGAGATATCATCAGAGAAGAATTCTGCGGTACTGTAGCATTTCACCTGGCTCCCATAGTTGAAAATGACCGCCTGCTCTAATGAACCCGTCAGATAAGGCGCGATTCAGTAGGAGGATTATCGTGCACCGAGTAAGAGCTCTTGTTATCGTCTTTTCTATTGAGTGCATAAGTTCCTCGTGCTTCAACTGGGCCTCTTGACCCCATGCTCCGATCCCCGAGGTGAAATTCACATTTGCACGCATCTATGTTGAGGGCGTGACTATGTGGGGGCCTGACAAAAATGATGACCAACTCACGGCGAAATATCCCAGGCATCCTTTATGCCCTTCCTACATGCTTCGAGTTGCGCCGCATCTTCACCTTGTCGCAAAATTCGACGAATTCTGCTCGTTGCTGCTGGTTATACAGCCAAACTTGCAGCTTCTGAAGTGTTCTGTTCGTTGTAAGCAAAGAACATGAGCATTCAGGGACTCTCTGCTCACCCAACAAAGGCTTCAATGTCGTGCAATACGGCGGCTGAGTATAGACCATCACTTCCAGACGCAAGAGCCACAATGGCGCGGAGAGTATCGTGAATGTGTTCGACGATTTCCACCAGACTGTCGTTGTTGGACTTGCCGAGCTAGCTGTGAATCAGGACCACCACACGCATGGGTTGTAGAAACAGCACCTGAATTCTGTCGAGTAAGGCCAAGCTTGTCGAAGCTGTCATCGCCAGAAAGGGGGTACTAGAGGCGTCCGCAATATCTGCTAGTGCGGAAGCGGTGGATTTCGCCGAGTCAACGGTTAGGAATGCTGAGGACTCGGGACGGGGCCATGGTGTTAAGCTGGGATCAACAAGACGCTCGCTGCAGGGACACAGCAGTCCTTTTGAGCAGTTCTAAACAAAAACCTGCCATCAAGTCGAGTACACGGAGATGCAGTGCACGACCAACAGCCAACCATGATAGCCCTTAAGACGGAGATCCATGGACGGAAGACATGGAAATCAAGCTGTCCAGAAAGGGACAGATATACACTCTCTATCAATTCCGAGTCCACCGATGTTTGGAAAGAGGCCGAAATAAGGACGGAAATTTGATGACAAAGACTGCTTGAGCGAATTAGAAAACAGCAGTCAGAGCGCTCATTGACAGGAAGTCATCGCGGATCGCGGCGTGGATATGTGGCATGGCACCACCGAGGCATCGGCGGAGGACATGGCAGTCCAAAGAAGAATCACGGCTTCTTTTGGCGCCTAGATACAAGGGAGAAGGGATAATACAGACTTGTTGGTCCTCGTAACAGTCCAGAGCCAGTCTTCGACCTTGTCCCAATACCCAGGGCAGAGAAATGTTGCCTCTAGCGGATCGATCAGTTTGCATTTCAAAAGGCCTCGACGACGCGACGCACCATGTGTTCCGTTCTCGAACGACTCGAATCGATCCAACCCCGAGAACTCGCCCGGCTTGCGTCTCTGTTGTGCGATATCCCACAACACCTCCATATGTTTCTTCGGCACCACCGCGTCCTTCACGCCGCTCAAAAACATATCGGCATTTTCGCCGGAATGAGTGGGAGCTTGGACGCGGAGTCCCATCGCTCAGTTGAGATGAGGCTGAAGAGGCCGCCGAGGTACGGAAATTCGCGGATAACGCGCGGGTAGGAAAGGAAGGTGTTTTCGAGGATGAGTGCGGAGATGGTGGTGGGGTTGCGCGATGCGAGGTCGATGGCGACGGCGCCACCGAGGGAGGTACCGAAGAGGATCTGGTCGGGGGAGAGTGGGAAGGAGAAAGGGAGGAGAAAAGAAGCGTACGGTTGGAAGTGATGCGAGCTCGGCGTTGGTTCGAACGTAGTCAAGTGCTGCTTGGGCGTCGAGTCGGAGCCCTGGTAGCACGGTTAGAGCTGTCTTTGACATAAAAGTGAAGAGGCTTTACCTGCCTCTGAGGGCGAACCCTCTGATGTTCCGTACCTCGAGGGACATCAGCAGCAAATAGATCTAGACCACGAAGCAAGCGACGCACCCTCGATATGAGAGCAGCAGCACATTACAGCGTCGCATGATGAACTGCTTCGCTGGATAGATCATGTCGCTATAGTCCATTCCGTTTCCATGAAACATGATAACGTTCGCAATCGCCGGGTCGTCCTACGCAATGCAGAATATATAAGCACAAAAAGAAACAGGATGAATAATAGTCGAAGGTTTACACACATAGGTTGTCGGAGGAACGAAGGTCGACGTTGGTCACTCTCAAAATCATTCCCGCTATGCGCCCGGATGCGTTCAGCGGATTGCCCGGCTTGGTAAATGAAGTAGCAGTGCAAACGCACGCCGTCGGAGGTCTGGAGCTGGATGGCCTCGTATTCGAGGCCGACCTTGGAGGGTTTGTATATCCCTGCATCGTTGTAAGTTTTGAAAGCGCGTTGCGCTGTTACCTACTTACGTCTGTCTCCCTCCAGGAAGGCGGATGGGTACACGATAACTTTCTGGCCGCGTCGGAGGAGCTTTTCGGACACGTAAGAGGGAGCAAGTGAAATGGATGCAACCCACGGTGTAGATGAGATCGCCAGTACTCGAGCTCATGAACCAGGACAAGCAGGCTGCAAGTGGCAGAAGGTAACGCATCAAAGTCGTGACCGTGACTCACAGCCTTTCCGCAGCCGGCATCATCCGAGTCAGCTTGGGCGCTAGCCACCTAGGCGCCAGCGCAGATATTCAAAGGACTGTCCAGCGCAAACAGCAGAGAGAATGTCGACTGGTCGGTCTAGCCTGGACGCAGCTCAGCCTCGTGAGCTCTTTTGGACTCTTCACTCGCGGCGAGAAGTTGCCGCCGAGAACTCGCAGTTCTTCAATTGCAAGTGCTGGCCAATGCAACACCCAAGACCTCTGCTTCACAGCGCGTAAAAATCCTTTCTTGTGAGCGACTTCCACGGTTTACTTACCGTCATCTGAACGCAAACTCTTAGCTTACCTTTTCCCGCAGCCTTCAAGCAGTTCTTTCGCCGTGTGCGGGATTGCGATGAGCTTAACCCCCAGCCTTGCCCCATGTATCAAGCAAAGTTAATCTTCAAATCGTACTCTTATCTTCCTCCGACTCGGGCCGAAAACCACGACGCTCGCATCAATGCCCCGAAGATGCGTATGCCACGTGTACAGCGTCCTTGTTCTCAATTTGTGTTACCAACGTAGACGAAACACGCTCTCCTGGAACGCTAGCCTGGTACTTACATTCATTCACTCGAGTTTTGAGCTCAAACCCAGCAATCCGTCTCCTGTGGCTCGCTTGCGGAATCTCTCTCCTGTATCTGGCTGCCGCGTCCGGAGACTCGGTGATCGTGGTGATGTTTCGTTGTATCCTGCGGCGGCCAGCGGGCGGTTGGGCATGCGCAGCCGTACAGCGTGCTTGATCGTTTCCAAGACTCGACGGCGGACGCTCAGCTGGCATGGCAGCTGGTGATCATGCTAGCCAGAACCCTTGGGTAACCTGAACCTAAACCTCTAGTGATCTGATGATATCCCATTGGCAGCCTACTATCCACTGGCGCTCGCAAGAAGACCACCCAATCTCGGTACCAATTGCTGATTCGGATGTGATCATGGTGAAAAAGTACAAGGGTGCCCATCTTGGTTGAACTGAGCTCGCCTATTAGCACGGTCGCGTCCGCGCCACAAGAATGATTGTGATTTGCTCAAAAGCGATACGATAAGCGAGGACGGCGAACGAACGAAGCTAACCCATCTGTTGTGTACGGACGACAACTGTGACTGTTCCTCCTGTGGCCCGCACGTACGGTTGGTCTACGACACGATCGTGTCCATGTCTAGGTCCATCCAAATCATTGTCCGAACTGGAATCGAGGAGGTGGTTCTTGGTGATAACATTCAGGAGACACGCGCACGTAGGGAAGCAATCAGAACGTCGTATGCAAGTTGAGCGGAGCCCACCCAGCCGGTCGCGATGGTCGATGAATGAATCAATATCATGGGTCCGTGGGTGTCCGAGTGGTTCTTCTTGTTGATGGCCTGACGTTCTTCATGTCAGTCGATGGATCACCTTCGCGCTCGGCTGCAGTGCTTTGTCGAGAGAAAACATATCTCTGCCTGGAACGAGGAAATGGTCGAGAACTCAATCAAATCCTCCCGGAGCTTGCCTGCCAAGACACAACAGAACGTGTAGGCTGAGGTGCGTTCTGATCCTCCCCCCGCTTCGTGGTACTCGGCTGATTTACCAAGTGCTGAATGACGCCGTTACTCTCAAGCGCTTCCCCGCTTCCGAGTCTCCGCGAAACTGTCCCCGCCCGGGCCCGTCAGGCTCTCAACCCCTGCGCCGATTTCTTGGGTTCCAGCTCATCGGTTTTCGAGAAGCCTTGGATCGTCTCGCCAAAGTTTCAGTCATACCGCTAACCGGCCACGTCTTCGACTCTCGAGGCAGCGATTCAAGACTCTGGAGATTTTCTATCCCCGTCTCTACTCCGCCTGGATCTGATCTTCTCGTCATGCGTGCCCCGCCACCAGCCGCCTCAGCACCGCTCTTCAAATTTCCGGATCCAGGAGTCGTTGCTCGGGAGTTCGGACGTGACGAAGGGTCCGACTGCAGCTGGTGGTACCGCCCGAGTGCGACGCACGCACGGTGCTCGGGTTCTGCCAGTGCGGCCGTCGTGCGTAATGGACCTCGAGGCAGCGTCGTCCCTTGCCCCGTGTCCAGTCTGAGTGCCGCCGCCGCCGGAGGATGCTGTTTTTGACGCGGTTAGTAACCGCGTCACTTGGAGTCGTTCGACGTTGGGACACTCTGCAGGCAGCAACCCACATGGAAAGTTTGCTCTAGCTTTTCCCTCGCATGTGGACGGACGCTGGCCATTGTTCGAGAAAAGCAATGAGCGACGCGCGCTCCCCGGCTGTGACTCCTCATTTACAACAACCCAACTTCTCCCAGTCCGGGGTCACTCATATTCGAGCAGGACTTTACCGCCCTGTGTGCCTCAGTTCTCATTTCTCTACCCGCACTTCTCCCGCCCCAAAAACTTCTTGCTTGTTCGAACATTCCCGCCTCTCCACACTCGACTCGACACATGCACGTACTTACACTGGCAACTGGATTGGGAATTAAGCTCAACCTCAACCTCAGACTTCAAGTTTTCCTCGCGCACTCGGCTTCAAGCTCCGGCTCTGGACCTACATCCCACCACGCGGTCCAACTTGAACTTCCCAACTCATCGTCATCATCAATTCCCGCCCCGCGGATGCTGATGCGCCGCCGGCTCCGACGCCCCGCTGATCACGATCACGTTCTCCGTAATCGTAATCTAAGCGCCGCAATCTATCTAAGCGCCTCGGTGTGGGCGCTGGTGTGGGCACAGAAGCCACCCACCTGCGATCGCATTCAATATAGACGATCATGATCGAGAGACGCCGACTACGAGAGCTGCGATCGAGGATGGGTGGGAGTACAACGGCCAACGGCCACGCCTCCTACGCGTGTTTTCTGCGGAGGTTTCGGTCCGGGTGCTTGGGTGAGATACCGAGATCAAGGTAACCGCAAGCAGGTTTAGAATTCCGCGGGTTCAGAAAATTTTGCATCCGCGGGAGCATAACGGTTGGAAAGAAACTTTTTGGTTGATTTCTCTTCACAATTTTCACCGTCACCGTCCCGCAGCTGCAAAATTGCTCCGCTATTACGCTTTATATCTGTAGCTTCTCATGGGACTCCGCAGGCTGGGCGCCATTAAACGATAAACGGGCAGAATCTTAATGTTGGACATGCGCGCACCCCATATGCATGAATATCGGGATGCGTCAAGCCAATATATATCTGCGGGAGCATGCAGAAAATTAGGGAATACCACCCGCACTTGATTCTGAAACTCCCGTTATCTCAGCGTGCAAAAGCTTGAGGTTAGCATGACACTGACGCTGACGCTGGCGGCCAGCACGATGGTCCGCCACCGATTACCATTTCTCAAGCAACTGAAAGATAGAAAGAGTAAGGGTTTTAGCTATTCGGCATGTTCATTATTTGCAATCCGCGGGCGAAGTTCTTGTACTGGACCTACTGAAAAAGTTTGACTGAGAAAGGCTCCACATGCACGATTAGTAGATAGTAACTGCGGACCGGTGAGCATACGGGGGACGTGCATTCATGATCATTTTCATCTCATCTCATCTCGAACTCAGATGGTTGCTATGAACGTGAACGCGCGCGTGCAGAGCTCTGAATCTTGCGCGTTGATTTCATTAATATTTATTCCAACAGCCGTATCGCGAGGGATGATAGGGATAGGGGTAGGGAGGATACAGCGGATGCCGCGATGGAATGAAGAGAACCGGAACCGGAAGCGCAGTTTACCAGGTTGCAGGTTGGATGTCTTATTCTACAGAAGCGGAGGTGCGGAGAACCCAACAGGACAAATTCGAACCAACAATGCCAGTGTCGCGCTGGCTCGGAATTGCCAGTCCAGTGCAAAGACAAATCCCCACTCACGCGTCGAATAGCGCTTTGCCCGTCCCTTGGACCTCGGAGGAATGGATGCAAATTCAGAGAACCTCCATGCTATTAGTGTGTCCAACTCCGTACCGTTACAGTTACAGCACTTACTTCAGACGCGCAGACCCAGGCTTGTCGAATACGGTTTCGTCTGGTCTCGTAGAATTCTTAGAGGAGTCAAATCGCCAGAAACGAAACGAAATGAGTGTCTGGGGCTGGTTGGTGGCTTGAAGGACAGAGAGGATGCGGCGGGAGAAGGGAGCAGCTGGTACAGGGTAGGGCGTAGGGTTCAGTTTGCTTTTGTGTGTGTTGTTTCTTTGCACGCGTTTCCGCCGCTGGGTACGGAGACTGAGTTCGTATTTCGTATTTCGGGGAGCGGGGAGGGTTGTAGAATTGCGGGGGCTTGTGGAAACGCAGCTGCAGCTGCCAGTGTGTGGGCAGGGGTGAAGACGCAGCAGGGGTACCTTGAGATTTGCCAGTGGTGCGATTGTCGAATGTCGAGAACGGGACGGCGAGTCTAAGGGATTTGGTGAGGGTTGTCGTATTCGGCGGCGTTTGGCGTTTGGCGTTCGCTCAGGAGGTCGGACGGGGTAAGAGTCTGTACATGTACTTGCGCCGTAAGAAGAATGGACAAGACAAGGAAAAGACAGGAAAAGGAAAGTGTTAGGGTTGCCGTCCGAGTTACCTCAAGCTGGCTTCACGGAATAACAGGATAGGAATAGGGATGCGAACGGGATGAGGGTTGCGAACGGGATGAGGGTTGCGGACGGGATGAGGGTTGCGGACGGGATGCGAACGGGATGGGATGCGAACGGGATGCGAACGGGATTCGGATTGGGACTGGGATGGCGACGGCGATGAGATGAGATGAGATGGCGATGAGATGGCGACGAAGACAAGGGCGAGGGCGATGTTGAGCGCGACGAAAACAAGGGTGAGGGCGACGAAGACAAGGACAAACTTGAAGTGACAAGGGTGTTGCGGTGTTGCGGTTCCTAGTATTGCAGCGCTAGTGGACGCCGTCGAAGGAGGGCCCTGGACTTGCGAAGTATGTACGTACGTACAGCAGCCACAGGAAGATCTAGAGGAGGAAATCTAGGAGAAAAAACGGTAGCCGAAATGAAATCAATCATGCGTGAGGGATCGCCGCCGGCGTTCGGTGGCTCGGTTGGGTGGGAGCGAGAGAGCTAGCGGTGTCGCGGAGGAAAAACACAGGGGAAGCAGAGCAAGCAGCCTTGAGGCCACGAGCTCAAGCCTGAGAGCAGGACCCACCAGCCACCAGCCACCAGCCACCAGAACTTAGAAGCACATCAGAGTAGGAATCAGACCCCGCGGCCGCGGAGCTACCTTCCAAATTGGGCACAACATCCGGCACGAGGTGTGTCACTGTCACATCACATTTTCCGATTCGCTGGGTCCTGGGATCTAAGATCGATGTAAGTGTACGTGAACGTGGGTTGGGCTCTATTTTTTTTTTTTTTTTTTTTTTTTTTTTTTTTTTTTTTGTGGCACGGTAGCAGAGACGATTGAAAGATTTCGCATTCCCGTCTGCTCCGCTGGCTCAACCTTAGGGGTCTCGCTTACGCGTCGCGTCATTCCGGGCCGACATCGGTCGGTCTTTCGTCTCCCGTGGTGTTGAGGCCTTGGACTTGGAACCAGGCCAGACGGTAAAAATAATCCACTCGAGGGAATGCTTAAAAGCACTGGTGCGTTTAACACCGCGTGTGGGGCTTCAGCCTCCACTAGCTCCGATTTTGACGAGGGCAGGGCCCCATCTCCATCTTCATCGCTAGCTTCAACCGACACCCACTAAAACCCCGACCGCCCGGGACGTCCAGTCATCCGGGAGGAAAGCTTCATCAGCTAGAGTCTTGCTCCAAGTACGCCTCACGAGGCGTGATGGGATGCTCTTTTTCTTATATTTTTGTGAGTTCGTGAGCAGACAATCCATTTCTAGTCGGCTATTGATCATGCTTAGCCATCTGTTCTTGACCTCTCGTTCTGAGGCTTCGGGCTGGCTGCGAATGACTCTTTCGCACCGGAGTTTCCAAATTAGGAACGCCGACTCGGAGACCAATATCCGATACAGTCTAGTCGTCCCTGCGTCTGCTTCCTTGGTCGCACCGCACGCCATGATTTGGCCCATCGTGGGCCGCAGGTTGTTCCCTGTCTTCTTTCTCCACATTTCGCTGGCCAAGTCCCATATTTGCGACTGTCCTACGCAGTCGCATCGTGTTAGTATGTGGTCCATCGATTCGGTTTGTCCAGCACATTTCTTGCATTCCGCTCTATCCGCGTATTCGGTGATGTTCTTCCAGTACTTTCCGATCTTGTAGCCGCCATGAATTGTTTTCCACAGGAAGATACGGATGTTTTTTGCAAAGTCTTTATGTCTTGTTGACTTCCAAATAGCGTTCTTGGACGCCTCGGGACCTCCGTTGTTTGCAGTGGCTGCTTGGGCCAGTTGCATGTTGGTTACCGTCAGTTTTCTGTCTAGCGCCAGTTTGTATTTCTCTGTCGACATCTTGATTTTTCTGATCATCTTTCCAGCTTTCGACTGTGATATCGTTTTCAGCTTTGCTCCTCGCTCGGACAGTCCAGGATGTCGATCTCGCCTTATCTCGTCTTCTTCAGTTCTCGCGGCACCTTCGCCGGCTAGTTTATCGGCGGCCTCGTTGCCCTCATCGCCAGAATGCCCTTTGACCCATTGCAGGGTGGTTTTGGCTTGTCTAGCGCGTAGGCTTGCTGCTGTTTGCTTCGCGAGTTCGCCATTTTCCACGGTCAAGAACCCGTCGTCTTCCCATTTGGTAAGGTTTTTCGTCATTGCGTCTATTGCGTATTTGGAGTCGCTGATGATTTTTAGCGGCGCGTCTGCAGGGCACATCTCGGCAGCTTCTTTTATGGCCGCCAGTTCTCCGACTTGGTTTGAAGGCTTCCACGCTTCCGGAATGTGCAGGGATCTATTTCGAGGGTCCCCTACACCAAAGAAAATGCCCGCTCCCGCTTTTGCATCTGCCGTCCCGTTGTGTATCGCTGAGCCGTCTGTATACACTACAACTTCCGGGATGTCGTCGTTTTTGCTATGGAGTACGATCGTCGCCGCTTTATCTGGGGCCTCGGTGGGGGGGAAGATGCGGAATGTGTCTGCTATCGTGCCGTGGGTGGTTATTCTTGGATTGAAGACGCGGGTGTCTTCTTCAGGTTGTTCATCATCTAACCACTTTTCTAGGTTCTCTGGTTGGGCGACTCGAGGGTCCCATTTGTCTTGGAGGGCGTCGAGCATCTCCCGTGCTCTTGTGTAACATTTGTGTGGGTTCTCGCATTTGACTAAAGCGCGAGTGAGCTGACATGAGTTGCATCTGCAGTTTCTTCTGGCAGTGTGTCTGGCGGTGCGCAGCTTCTCCGCCATTCTAGCGGCCTGGGCTACCGTCTTGAGTTTATGTTTCTCTTGAAGGCAGTTTACTAAGCGTTTGGGCGTTCGGTATAGGCTCGTTTCGGTACCGGGAAGGACTTGTTTATGGTACCAGATGGGCATGCTTTCTTGGATTTCTTTCGAGACTGCCATGGGTTCCATCGCGACTCCGTATGTGCGTCCAATTTTTAGCATCTTTGCCAAATCGTGGCCGATCTTTTTTGCAGATGTCTTGGGGTCCCAGTTTTGGAGGTAGGGGTTCACGCGGAGTCCCTCTTCAACGTGTTTATGGGCGTGCGTGCATTGTTTTGAGAGTATCTCGTCTACTAACAGGCACCATGTTGGTCGGTCGGGTCCGAAATTTAGATATCGTTGCAGCCAGGTGACGGCAATGGCTTCGTTCCGTGTGACGATGTCAAGGAGGTCCCGTCCTCCTTCTTCCGTTGGTGCGTAAATTGTTTCTTGGTTGATTGTTACATGTGTTTTGCCTGCCCAGAGGAAGTTTCTGATACGTCTTTCTAGGCGTTGCTCTACGGCCTTCGGCATTCCTTGAACAGTTGCGAGGTATTGTGTCATTCCACCTACTACCATTAGAACAATGAGTCGACGGCCTTCCATTGTGGGGTTGCTAATTTCCCAGTACTCGAGTGCCGCATCGATTTTTTCGAGGGTTATCACCCATATGTCCAACTCGCGTATTCCGTTTCCAGCCCAGCCGCCTAGCGTTCGTGTAGGTTCACCTTGGCCTGCAATGCGGGTTCCAACTGTTATTTCCGTTCCGTCTACGCCATTGACATAACGGGTTTCGACTACGTTGTCTCGGTGAGTTCTTGTGCCGATCGGGATGACTTCCGTTTTACTGACGTTAAATTTTGCGCCGGACGCAAGGCACCATTCGTCGAGGATCTCCCATAGGCTGCCCCAGTCATCCCCCTTATCTAAGTAGACCATTGTGTCGTCGGCAAATAGGGACGTTATCAACTTTTCCCGTCTGCCTTTGATCTCGAGACCTTTTAGGTTTGATATTCTTAGGGATTCTGCTAGTGGCTCGATGGCTAAATCGAAGAGCAGGCAGGAAAGTGGGTCACCTTGCCGGACGCCTCGTGTTACTCTGAATGGTTGTTCGCTTCGCTCACCATTAATCGTTACGAATGTTTTAGCATCGCTGTATAGAGCCTTAATAGTGTTTATGAACTCCTGGGGGATCCCAAATTTTTCTAATGTTGCCCAGAGGTAGTCGTGTTCAATTTTATCGTATGCTTTTTCTTGATCTAGCGCTACGATCACGCCGTCTGTATCCGTTGCTTCTGCCCATTCGATTACACGTTTCGTGAGCCACACTTGGTCTCGAATCTGTCTTCCGGGTACAAATCCAGCTTGATCTGGGTGTATAAGGTCGATTGCGGCTGGTATTAATTTGATGGTGAGGGCCTTCGTTAGGATTTTGTAGTCTGAATTGAGCAGGGAGATCGGGCGGTAATTTGCAATATTGGATTTGTCGTTTTTCTTATAGAGAGGGCACATCCAGCTTTCAGCGAAGTTTGTGTTTGGTTCAACTCCGTGTTCTTGTATATCGTTGAAGACTTTCCGCAGTGACTCCAGTATATCAAATCCTGGTTTGTCTTCTTTTACGGCCGAGATGCACCTCGCGCTCAGTATTTTCCACACTTCGTATGGGATGCCGTCGAGCCCGGATGCTTTGTGGCTTGCCGAGAGCTTGAGCGCTTTCTCTACGTCGTCTTTTGTCAGTTTGGCTGCGAGGTCTTGTGCCTGTTCGGGTGTTATGCGTGCTTTGACACGTCCTGTGACCGTGTCGATCTTGGCTTTGCGTTCTTCGTCATCGACTTCTCTTCGGTCTTCTTGTAAGCGGTTATGGTAGTTGCGGGCGTGGGTCGCCATCCGTTTCGAGTTTGCCTCGTATTGGGGTGCGTCGTTCGAGCCAACGTTGGTCTGTAAGCGGTGTATAACCTCTCTTGGTTTTGCAGGTCTGTTCATTTTGGTCCACCATCGTCCAATGGTTTCGGCTTCTAGCCGGGCTTGAATCTTGACGGTCAGTCTCGCTGCTTTAAACCTTTTCTTTTGGAGATTGAGGAGCTTCTCTAGAAGCATCGCGCATACCAGAGTTTTATCCTCAGCGTGGACCGAGTCATCCTCTATTGCCACCTCCAGTTTATTTTCTATCTCCCTGATTTCCCGCGTCAACATTGGCGTAAGGATTTTTGCTCGGTCGCGTGCCTTCTTCCTGATGTCGTTTTTGAACTGGTACCACAGTGTCTGTGGATTGTAGTTTGCGTCTCTCGGGAGTATGTCGAAGGCTCGTAGATCTTCCTCCAACTTCTGGCCCCTCACTAGTATATATTGCTTCAGCTCTTTATCTTGGTTTATGTGGCTAGGCCATGACCATCTTCCATGGCCTAGCGTTGGGGCGTCCGCAGTGGTGATCCGCATGCTTACCATCCAGTGGTCGTTCCGGAACCCGACTGGTGCGTGTGTCCACTCGAAGATATTATCCGTCTGGTCTCTTTTAATCAGGATTCTGTCTACCCTTGAGCACGACCCTCCTTGGTCTTCAGACTGGAAGTAGGTGTAAGTTTTGGTTGTCGGGTGCGTGTTCCTCCATACATCTTCTAGTCTCAATAGTATTTTTAGTTCGTCCATCGCGTCGACTACTGATTTGGGGTCCGCGTGTGCGGGTAGTCTGTCTATAGCGGAGTCGACCATGTTAAAGTCGCCAGCTACAATGTCCGGCCGTCGTACGTTTCGATTAGCTTCGTCTTTGAAGAATGCAATTATCTTCTTTATAAATTCTGTGTTTTCGGATGCGCTATTTGGCGCGTATATTCCCAATATTGATAAGGGGCTTCCGTCGGCATGTTTAGTTTCTAGTAGCAAAGCTCGGCCTGGAACGATTTCTATGGTTTGTACGTTGTCCGTTTCAACGAGTAATTTGTTGAGTACTATTGCGACTCCCATCGCGTTGGCCGTTGCCGTGCCTTGTGTGAATTCTATCTTCATTTTCCGTTTGAACAGATTTTCGATGTTGTCGCGTCTTTCTGCGTTCATGTGTGCCTCTCCGACGACCATGATGCCGACCTTTTGTTCACGTAGTACTTGCCATAATTTAGGCCATTTGTTGTTCTCGTTATGTACGTTTACGCTCCCGTGACCGCGCATATTCAATGCAGCCAGTTTAATGGATGCTTTTGTGTTCTTATTGCCCGCGGCTTGGCTGTTCGCCGTTGTGGTATTGTTCTCGCTTTGGCGTTGGGACCCTATAGGTCTTGGATCGTCGTACTCGGCGTATCCGCTGCCTCTAGCAGCTCCCCGATCTGTGGGGTTGGGATGACTGTTTGCGTCTCCCTGCGCCTCTGGCGCATTAACACCATTATCGGTGTCCCCCGGTGCGCGTCCTGCGCCCGGAGTCGCGTCTGACTGACCGTCATCGGCGTCATTGGGGTTACCTTCCCCAGAGGGTTGGCCGTCCCGATGAGCCTCAGGTCGGCCGCGGCCGTTCGCTAGTGTGTCCCCTCCAACGAGTGTTCCGTCGTCGTTATTTTGCTGGCCGGTGGCGGAGCCGGCATTTCCTCGGGTTCCCTCGTTCGTTGCCGTGTTTTCTGTGTCGTCCCGGTTGTCGTCTCCTGAAAAGGAGTTAGTAAATGTGTAGTGACTAGTAGCAAGATACAAAGCCTCCCGGCGAGCCTCGCCAAGCTCTCCGGGTTTTGCGGCCGGTTGGGTGGGGTAGGAGGAGAATTTCCCGGGCGCCGGACAGGCAGCGCGTCAGGTTGTTCAACTCCATGCCAGGACTGCTGGCCAGCGGACCCCGGCCTAAATAGGCCCCGCTGTTGTGGCGAAGTGTCGTCGTAGCAGTGCAATCCAAAGACCATCCGCACGCAGATGGTCCCCGTCTCGCATTACCACGACTATAACCCTTCTCCGTTTCCTGTCCCGCGTACGGTCAGTAAATGTGGCGGAGTCGGGCTGCGTGTGCCTCTAGCACACGACTTTATCCAAGCCTGACCTCGGATTGTGTTTCATATACGATTTTATTTCTATCGAAACTGAGCTATGATTTGAGTGGGCGTGTATAGATAAATAAGTTTATGTCAAAGAAGATTTACGTGCCGTTCGCAGACGACGGGCCTCCAATGGGGACTGCGCCACCACGTCCGCGGCCACGGCCGCGACCATTGTATCCTCCTCGAGCAGCGCCTCGCGCAGTGCCGCCGCGCCCGCGTCCAAACCCAAAGCCGCCTCGTTGAGAGTTGGCATTCGCATTGGGGGCATTCGCGTTGGGGGCATTCGCGTCTGCGTCTCGGGACAGGTTCGGTCCATCGGTGCTCCCAATTTGGCCGCGGGGTCCCCACCAGACGTCAGGTTGCTTTGCAAAGGGACACAGGTAGGCCAGGTGCGTACGGTATCCACAGATGACGCATTGTTGATCATGGCCGCTGTTGTGGTCCCGCTTGAACGTGTAGTACAGGATGGTGTACGTCGGGATGCTGAGGAGGGTCTTGAGGTGCTTGTACTCTTTGACCGTACCGTACTTGTGGCGAAGGTAGAGGATTATGAGCGGTCGTTCGTCGTGCTCGATGAGTTGCGCGTCGAGATGGCGGAAGACGAGGAAAGAGCGGACCGCATGAGGGGCGGGGATGTGCTGGGTGATGATATCGACCTGGCGGCGGATGGCGGGGTCGTTTTGGGCGTGTGCATAGACAGCCGCCATCGCGTTTCGCTCTTGGTGTTCTGTATTGCCTATCTGATTGCTGGTCAATAGGCAGACGACCGGGGATACCGCGTCGACATCGAGTGGGTGTACGACGGCCGTGAATCTCGGGTTAACAGATATGATTGCCTGGTCGAGGATCTTTCGGCGCGCAATGGGATCCGGGACCTCGACATACACGCAGGGGTTACCGGCATACTTGTTTCCATAGGAGCGCAGTTCTGTGTCGTGTGGGGGGCAGACTACCGTGGAGATGGCAGGGTAGAAGAGGGAGAGGGTCTGTTTTGTGGTCGCCTCAATTTGCTGCGTGGTGAGGGCGGCGCGGAGTTTTTGGCCTCCGTTGGCGAGGCGGAGGAAGAGGCAGGTGTCCTTGTTCTCCAGAGCCATGGTCCGGAATTCTGGCGTGGTGTCTTTGAGGAGATCGTCAGCCTCGGCTACGTCCTGGTCCCAAACACCAGTGTTACGAGCCATGATGTTTTTGCCGTCTGCGTCCGTGGGTGGAGGAGGTTGCGCGGGGAATTTCATACGTGAGACGTTCCAGGCACGGCTCAGGGTGGGAAGTGCGATGAAGTCCTGGCGACAGAGCGGGAGGGTTTTGCCCGCGGGCACGTAGATCAGGTCTGGGTGCGGCAGAGCAGCTCTCGCAGCAGCCCGGGCCGCCGCGGCGGCTGCTTGCTGCTGGGCTTGTTGCTGGGCTTGTTGCCTTTCCAAGGCGGCGGCTTGCTGCAGCTCCCCCATAGTAAGCTGCGGCGGTGCGGGGACTTGGTCTTCCATTTGCGAGCGGGGAGTTGGGGAGAGACTATTGTGGCGTATGAAGTTGGTGCGGCGTCTGTCGTCGACGGAGCGTCCACGAGGTGAGGGTAAAATGAGCGCGCTTGAAAAGGTTTTTCTTCTGACTGGCGATTCGCGGTCGCTGGTCGTGCGTGGTGGGTCGAAGACAGTGCTCTCGCCCCTCAGCGCTTTATGGGGGCTATGTGTGGACTCAGCCAGCTATCTCGCGGTAAGCGTTGGTCAGTTTGTGTTCTGCCTTGCTTACTTTTTCACTTTTCCGACGGTGTGGTCGAGACTGGAGATTTTAGCCGAGGTCTCGTGCTGCTATACAGCATTTTGCCATGATTTGGCCCCAGCGGTTTTCGTCTGAGCCAGGTATGAGTTTCCCTCCCTCGCCAGATGACTTCGTATCGTGGTGGGAGTCTAAGGCATTCTATTGGTGTATTTATATACACGTCGACGTCTGTTTTACGTCTGGCCGACTACATGTACGGCACGGAGCCCTCTAGGCTATCCAAGCCCTCTAGGCTTGCCCGCTCTACGGGTCCTCTTTGCTTCGTGGTTGGTGCGCGTCCTGCGACCCGTCCGCACACTGCGGGAGGGGGACAGCGCAGATTCAATCCGCCAGCCACGAAACGTGGTGGTGGTTTGTGATCAACACAGCCCCGTGGGTTGGGCTCTAGCCTAGGTCAGGTTATTCTATAAAGACCCGTGGTGGTTCCTCGATTCCGGGGCGTCACTTCCGCTTACCCGGTTTTCTCCCTGCTACTGCGATACCTTCCCCTTCCCCTCCTCCCCCTTCGCGACAACAACACAACAACAACGGCAATGCCTGCTGAGCGCACTCGAGGGTCCCGACGGACGGCCGCGGATGGTGAGTGGTGCTCTGTGGGTGTGGGTGCGATAGCTAACAGAAAAGCAGGTGACAACCTTGTGTGGACGCAGCCATCCACAGGTCCTGGCACTGGAATCGCGTTCGCCACAAACCTGACGCCGAGCACCTTCACCACCGCCGACTCGCCTGCAACCCAGACGTTCTTCATGCTCGACCCATCCACTCCCAGTTCCAGTCCATCGCCGCGTCGGTCCCACAAACGTCGGGACACCGCCAGCAACCAGCCCCACATCCCGCGCCCGCCCAACGCCTTCATCCTGTTCCGCTCGAGCTTCGTCCGCGGGCGGGCCGTCCCCGCCACCGCCGAGCCGTCGCACGCGGCGCTGTCCGCCATCGCGGGGATGACCTGGTCCCAACTCCCCGCCGCGCAAAAGGCCGTCTGGTACGCCGTCGCAAAGGAGAAGCGCGAGGAACACGCGATCAAGTTCCCGGGGTACACCTTCCGGCCCGCACGCAACCGACGCGATCCGAATCCTAGTCCGAGAGACGACGGGGACAGTGGGGACGACGACGATGGCGGCTTCGTGCCGAAACCCGCAAGGGACTTGCCGCCGGCCGACCACGACCGCGCGGCGCATATCGCGGATTTGTTGGTGCAGGGCTTCCATGGGGAGAGTCTCGAGCGCGGGATCGAGCTGTACGATGCCGTCCGGGGCAAGCGCGGCCCGGACATCCGCTTCAGCGTCGTCGAGACGCCCGAGGGAAGACGCAAGGGCTCGGAGCAGCCGAAGAGGCGCAAGACCGCACAGGCGGTGAAACGCAGCAAGGCAAAGTCGAGTCCCCCGGCGGCGTTTGACTTTACACTGGACTTTTCCTCCCCGCCCTCCCCGTCGTCGACTTGCTCCTCCCCCATCGACAGCCCGTCCTCGCCCTCAACCCCGCACTCATCGTCCTTCGAATGGCCCTCGGCGTTCGACTTCTCCACCTTCGACCTCGACTCGCTCAGCACCGCGCCGGCCTCGCCCGCACTGTCCTTCGCTTCTACGTCGTCCGGATCCTTGTCGGCATCGTCGTCGTACGAAGACCTCGCCTTCGCTTTCGCCGACCCGCTCGTCGACCTCGATCTCGATCTTGGGTTCGGGATGGGCGGTATGGACATGGGGCTCGGACTCGGGCTCGAGCAGGGGCAGGGATGTGGCCATGGGCTGCAGCTGGACAACAACCATTTCGATCTGCATACGCACATTGGCATGGATTTCGGGCAGGCGCAGTGGTGACCCTTCCCCCCCTTGCCTCCCCCTCCCCCCTCCCTCCCAACGCGCCCTCGCGCCCGGTGTTATCCGGGACGAGGAGCTTCGTGTCGCTGTGTGGACATGTGAGGGAACGCGCTAAGCTCGTTCTCTCTTCTTGGCTGTAAACGTGTATGACGGATGGTCCAAGCGGTGGCCCGTCGTCGTGGATGGATGGATGGATGGATGTGTTGTACGGACTCTCGCTCTCGGTTCTCGTGTTCTTGGTTTCTTGTTGTACGCTTTCTGATTCCTCTCTTCCTCTTTCCTGTCCCTTTCCTTGCCGATCTATCTATCTACGTATCCCTCCTCACTCACTCGCTCTACCCACTCCCCTCACTTTCCCTCCCTCGCTCAGGACCTCTGTCCTTACCCCCTTACACCTTCTTGCGCTACCCACCCACACCCACCAGTGTAATGTACCATCAGCAATAGACTTGCCTCACGCACTCACTAACCCACTCGCCCACGCGCTCCATCGAACGTACACAACCCCAAGAAACTCGAAAAAAGAACAAGAACCCAGTAAACTTTCGTACCGCGTGCTCCCACTTCCTGACGTAACCCAAAAAAAAAAATTGAATTAATTCGGGCTTCGCTTGAGATTACCGCATTTGGCAAGGGAGGCGTTACATGTGTGATGTCACGGAGATGAGCCGAATAATTATTTATATATTATATAGGGTAGGGACGGCCGGCCGGCCGGCCGGTGGGGTGGGGTGGGGTGGGGTGGGATCCTTTCTGATTAGAATTATTGGTTTTTTTAATTGTGTGGATAGAATAGATTTATTAATTAATCATAAAGGTGCGCCTGGGTCCTGGACCTGGAATTACTTAGATTTCAAGGTCCTTTGTGAAATGCGCCATGGCCGGGATGAGCTGGAATGACCCGTGATCCGCCAGCGCTCGTGGATGGACACGGACACGGATGGACACGGACACGGATGGACACGGACACGGATGGACACGGACACGGGGGGTAAAAATTACTAAAAGACCGTAAGCGATAATGTTTTGCACGCGACGCGAGCCTGAGATGGAAACGAGGCCTGCGGCGCCGCTTTCTGGATTTTTTTTTTCAAGTTTTTTGTGCAGCGGCGGCGGCGCCGGCTGCGCGGTTTGGGGTGCGATCCGGATTCCGCCGACGGAGGTAAAATGCACTGGAAATATGTCCGACTCTCCAAGTTCCATCTGATAGTTTAAATGATCAAGACAGACCAAAGACCAAGAACTAACTTCAAGTACTAAGAGAGCCCTCGAAAAAAATTCACTACAGCAGAGCAAATCCATGCATCCCGTCAACAACTCTCTCGGAGCTCGGAGGACCAGGGAAGTTTACGCGGGCCCGGCCGGGTTTGTCGTGGCGCAGATAGATCTACCGGTAGAATGGGTGCAAGCGACTGGAGTGGAGCCAAGGAGATAAAGCGGCGATGGCGGTTAGAACTTGGAGCACCAGACCAGACTCGACTCGCGCGAGAGATCCCAAGGGCCAAGGGCCAAGACAAATCAACAAGCGAAAATCAGAAGTTGTGTGTACGCCTTGCGCACCGTGCCGGGCCGACAGACAGACAGACGCCGCCAATCGCCAATGCCTTTCCTATCAGAGATAGATGGAGCGAAGACCGAAGAAAGATGTGGATCCAAGTTGATTTCTCGAGTAGCATGGGTCGAAAATTCTCCAGTGCCAGTGCTTGCATCAGACCGAGATCTCGAGACCAAGCGTCAGCATCAACACCAGAGCGGCGCGGGGCAGTGAACGTGAACAGCCAAAAAAAAACCCGTTAAAACGCCGCTGATCGATATCGATATCGAACAAGATCCCCAAAAACAACTCCGCCGCCGGCGATCTCCAGCCCTCCAAGCTATTTGGAGGTCCCGGGCCGCGACGAGGCAGACCACGAGGCTCGCGAGTTTGCCACTTGCCGGAAATGGTATGTTCAAAGGTCGTTTCGTGCAGACCGGGTTCTGGGCGTAGAATTCAAGTTGGGAATGGCGCCGAAGACTTCGAAGGGACTCGGACCCGGGTTGCAAGTGGTTCCTGGGACGAGAGCCGCGGAAAAATCTAGAGCTCTTGTTGTTCCAGTCCGAATACGAGTCCCCTTGTACCAGTAGTCTGCAGTGAGAGAAGTTGCGGTCATAGCGGCCGCGTCTAGAGTCTTGCTTGCTTCGGGTTGGCATAGTAGCGTCACTGGCACGGTTTGCTGTTAATTTCGGTGTACTCGTCAGATGGTGTTCCAATTTGATAGTCGAAATAAAGGACTGGCGGTGATAATTCCACCTTGAGCGAAGACTCCACGAACCACAGTTGCTGCGTCTCCGGAGCGCTGCCCGGCGGGAACGATGGTCGACTGCGTTGTGTTGGTCCCTGATGGCGGATTATCTGCGGCCGGGTGCGGTGCTAGCCTGCAGTGGGTTGCCAGGTTGTGAAGTCCAAACCCCAGAATGACTAGCGCCGGTGGTGGGAGCTACAGCGGTCTGTTCTTTCGCAGAGAACGAAGACGCTGAGTGCTCTCAATTACCTCGAGCGAAGGAGACTTGTCGAGAGCGAAGATGGGAGTCAAGAGCAAGATGGATCCGTCGGTTCCGCAGCGCATGCAACCAAGACGTGGGAGCTCTTGGGCCCGAGTCAGAGTGCGGGATTACCGTTTTTGGAACTCCTTTTGTTTCGGGCTCGATTTGGGATTTTCCTGCATTAGGTCCCGCGGGGGCAGTTCCTGGGGCTATACGTACCTCGGAGGGTGTCTGAGGAAGCTACGTCGCACCACGCCAACGTCGATTATCAGAAAATGGACATAATCTCGGCGGTTGAGGTCCAACTTGGCGAAAATCATCGTGCTGGAGCTGAGCAGAGAGTGGAGGAACGACGGCTAAGCCGCAGGGACTTTTGGGGACCCGCAACACAGTCGGGTGAGTGCTGCGAAGTCGCTGGAGGACAAGTAAACGGGAAATTATTCGCTTGCATTACGCACCTTTTGACGGCTTCGCGCTGGAAGCAGACTTGAAACCCTCCAGCCACCTCTGAGCGAGTTCGAAGAGAGCGATGATGGGGGTCAAGAGCAAGATGGATCTACTACTGTGCAGCCGTCGGTTCCGCCACGCGTGCAACGAAGACGTGGGAGCTGTTGGGCCCGAGTCAGAGTTCGGGATTACCCTTTTTGGAACTCCGTTTGTTTCGTGCTGAATTTGGGATTTTCCTGCATTAGGTCCCGCGGGGGCAGTTCCTGGGGATATACGTACCTCGGAGGGTGCTTGAGGAAGCTACGTCGCACAGTGCCCACGTCGATTATCAGAAAGTGGTCGGCTGAGGGTCAACTTTGCGAAATCGTCATGCTGGAGCTGAGCAGAGAGCACAGAAACGACGGCCAACTAGCAGGAGCCTCGAGGACCCACAACACAGTCCGGTGACTGCTGCGAAGTCGCTGGAGGACGATTAAACGGGAAATTATTCGCTTGCATTACGCACCTTTTGACGGCTTCGTGCTGGAAGCAGACTTGAAACCCTCCAGCCACCTCTGAGCGAGTTCGAAGAGAGCGATGATGGAGGTCAAGAGCAAGATGGATCTACTGCTGTGCAGCCATCGGTTCCGCGGCGCGTACAACGAAGCCGTGGGAGCTGTTGGGCCCGAGTCAGAGTTCGGGATTACCGTTTTTGGAACTCCGTTTGTTTCGTGCTCGATTTGGGATATTGCTGTATTCGGTCCCGCGAGGGGCAGTTCCTGGGGCTATACGTACCTCGGAGGGTGTTTGAGGGAGCGCTGTCGCACAACGCCGAGGTCGATTGGGCGAGATATGCAGAAAATGAACATAATCTTGCCAGTTGAGGTTCGACTTTGCGAAAATGACGCCGCACACCGAGGAGAGAGCACATATGCAACGGAGGGGAAGGGACCCACAACTCATTCCACCGCTTCTCATTTTCCATAAGAGTTAGAGATGAATGTAACACGATCGAGTTGCGTGTGCGTGGGAGCCTGAGTGCGCCATCAACCGATCGCAGAGTCAGAGCGGGATATCCTTTTTGGGCCTGCTTGCTTTGTCCGACGGGATCTGCTGTGAGTTCGGATTGGCAGTCGACGTCATTCTCCGGATGGGTGTTTGAAAGGCCGCTGCTCGTGCTCGAAACGTGTTCGGAGAAAGTTCTTGACATCTCCGAACATGGACGCGGCCACAAGCTTTCAGGCTCTTTGACCGCGGCGTCGTAAGGGCGGACAAGAATCGGTGTTGGGCTAGAC
>JARIHP010000197.1:0-40533 GCA_029282125.1 Mycena amicta | reverse complement strand
GTACATCCATATATCCCAATGCCACGTCTCATGCATCAACTCCACCGCTGCGAAAATCTCCATACTATGCCCGTAAACACGTCTGTTCCCCGCCGGTATGACGGTACATCCATATATCCCAATGCCCACGTCCTCATCTGCATCAACTCCACCGCTGCGAAAATCTCCATACTATGCCCGTAAACACGTCTGTTCCACCGCCTGTATGACTCATTGCCAAAATCAACGCCATCATCATGATCGCCATTGCTACATGCACGTCCTCACCGAAATCGTTATAAACGCTATCCCAATGCCCACGTCCTCATCTGCATCAACTCCACCGCTGCGAAAATCTCCATACTATGCCCGTAAACACGTCTGTTCCCCCGCCGGTATGACGGTACATCCATATATCCCAATGCCCACGTCCTCATCTGAATCAACTCCACCGCTGCGAAAATCTCCCTACTATGCCCGTAAACACGTCTGTTCCCCGCCGGTATGACGGTACATCATATATCCCAATGCCCACGTCCTCATCTGAATCAACTCCACGCTGCGAAAATCTCCATACTATGCCCGTAAACACGTCTGTTCCCCCGCCGGTATGACGGTACATCCATATATCCCAATGCCCACGTCCTCATCTGCATCAACTCCACCGCTGCGAAAATCTCCATACTATGCCCGTAAACACGTCTGTTCCCCGCCGGTATGACGGTACATCCATATATCCCAATGCCCACGTCCTCATCTGAATCAACTCCACCGCTGCGAAAATCTCCATACTATGCCCGTAAACACGTCTGTTCCCCCGCCGGTATGACGGTACATCCATATATCCAATGCCCACGTCCTCATCTGCATCAACTCCACCGCTGCGAAAATCTCCATACTATGCCCGTAAACACGTCTGTTCCCCCGCCGGTATGACGGTACATCCATATATCCCAATGCCCACGTCCTCATCTGAATCAACTCCACCGCTGCGAAAATCTCCATACTATGCCCGTAAACACGTCTGTTCCCCCGCCGGTATGACGGTACATCCATATATCCCAATGCCCACGTCCTCATCTGATCAACTCCACCGCTGCGAAAATCTCCATACTATGCCCGTAAACACGTCTGTTCCACCGCCTGTATGACTCATTGCCAAAATCAACGCCATCATCATGATCGCCATTGCTACATGCACGTCCTCACCGAAATCGTTATAAACACTATCCCAATGCCCACGTCCTCATCTGCATCAACTCCACCGCTGCGAAAATCTCCATACTATGCCCGTAAACACGTCTGTTCCACCGCCTGTATGACTCATTGCCAAAATCAACGCCATCATCATGATCGCCATTGCTACATGCACGTCCTCACCGAAATCGTTATAAACGCTATCCCAATGCCCACGTCCTCATCTGCATCAACTCCACCGCTGCGAAAATCTCCATACTATGCCCGTAAACACGTCTGTTCCCCCGCCGGTATGACGGTACATCCATATATCCCAATGCCCACGTCCTCATCTGAATCAACTCCACCGCTGCGAAAATCTCCATACTATGCCCGTAAACACGTCTGTTCCCCCGCCGGTATGACGGTACATCCATATATCCCAATGCCCACGTCCTCATCTGCATCAACTCCACCGCTGCGAAAATCTCCATACTATGCCCGTAAACACGTCTGTTCCCCCGCCGGTATGACGGTACATCCATATATCCCAATGCCCACGTCCTCATCTGCATCAACTCCACCGCTGCGAAAATCTCCATACTATGCCCGTAAACACGTCTGTTCCCCCGCCGGTATGACGGTACATCCATATATCCCAATGCCCACGTCCTCATCTGCATCAACTCCACCGCTGCGAAAATCTCCATACTATGCCCGTAAACACGTCTGTTCCACCGCCTGTATGACTCATTGCCAAAATCAACGCCATCATCATGATCGCCATTGCTATATGCACGTCCTCACCGAAATCGTTATAAACACTATCCCAATGCCCACGTCCTCATCTGCATCAACTCCACCGCTGCGAAAATCTCCATACTATGCCCGTAAACACGTCTGTTCCCCCGCCGGTATGACGGTACATCCATATATCCCAATGCCCACGTCCTCATCTGAATCAACTCCACCGCTGCGAAAATCTCCATACTATCCCCGTAAACACGTCTGTTCCCCCGCCGGTATGACGGTACATCCATATATCCCAATGCCCACGTCCTCATCTGAATCAACTCCACCGCTGCGAAAATCTCCATACTATGCCCGTAAACACGTCTGTTCCACCGCCTGTATGACTCATTGCCAAAATCAACGCCATCATCATGATCGCCATTGCTACATGCACGTCCTCACCGAAATCGTTATAAACGCTATCCCAATGCCCACGTCCTCATCTGCATCAACTCCACCGCTGCGAAAATCTCCATACTATGCCCGTAAACACGTCTGTTCCACCGCCTGTATGACTCATTGCCAAAATCAACGCCATCATCATGATCGCCATTGCTATATGCACGTCCTCACCGAAATCGTTATAAACACTATCCCAATGCCCACGTCCTCATCTGCATCAACTCCACCGCTGCGAAAATCTCCATACTATGCCCGTAAACACGTCTGTTCCACCGCCTGTATGACTCATTGCCAAAATCAACGCCATCATCATGATCGCCATTGCTACATGCACGTCCTCACCGAAATCGTTATAAACGCTATCCCAATGCCCACGTCCTCATCTGCATCAACTCCACCGCTGCGAAAATCTCCATACTATGCCCGTAAACACGTCTGTTCCCCCGCCGGTATGACGGTACATCCATATATCCCAATGCCCACGTCCTCATCTGAATCAACTCCACCGCTGCGAAAATCTCCATACTATCCCCGTAAACACGTCTGTTCCCCCGCCGGTATGACGGTACATCCATATATCCCAATGCCCACGTCCTCATCTGAATCAACTCCACCGCTGCGAAAATCTCCATACTATGCCCGTAAACACGTCTGTTCCCCCGCCGGTATGACGGTACATCCATATATCCCAATGCCCACGTCCTCATCTGAATCAACTCCACCGCTGCGAAAATCTCCCTACTATGCCCGTAAACACGTCTGTTCCCCCGCCGGTATGACGGTACATCCATATATCCCAATGCCCACGTCCTCATCTGAATCAACTCCACCGCTGCGAAAATCTCCATACTATGCCCGTAAACACGTCTGTTCCCCCGCCGGTATGACGGTACATCCATATATCCCAATGCCCACGTCCTCATCTGCATCAACTCCACCGCTGCGAAAATCTCCATACTATGCCCGTAAACACGTCTGTTCCCCCGCCGGTATGACGGTACATCCATATATCCCAATGCCCACGTCCTCATCTGCATCAACTCCACCGCTGCGAAAATCTCCATACTATGCCCGTAAACACGTCTGTTCCACCGCCGGTATGACGGTACATCCATATATCCCAATGCCCACGTCCTCATCTGAATCAACTCCACCCCTGCGAAAATCTCCATACTATGCCCGTAAACACGTCTGTTCCCCCGCCGGTATGACGGTACATCCATATATCCCAATGCCCACGTCCTCATCTGCATCAACTCCACCGCTGCGAAAATCTCCATACTATGCCCGTAAACACGTCTGTTCCACCGCCTGTATGACTCATTGCCAAAATCAACGCCATCATCATGATCGCCATTGCTACATGCACGTCCTCACCGAAATCGTTATAAACGCTATCCCAATGCCCACGTCCTCATCTGCATCAACTCCACCGCTGCGAAAATCTCCATACTATGCCCGTAAACACGTCTGTTCCACCGCCTGTATGACTCATTGCCAAAATCAACGCCATCATCATGATCGCCATTGCTACATGCACGTCCTCACCGAAATCGTTATAAACGCTATCCCAATGCCCACGTCCTCATCTGCATCAACTCCACCGCTGCGAAAATCTCCATACTATGCCCGTAAACACGTCTGTTCCCCCGCCGGTATGACGGTACATCCATATATCCCAATGCCCACGTCCTCATCTGCATCAACTCCACCGCTGCGAAAATCTCCATACTATGCCCGTAAACACGTCTGTTCCACCGCCTGTATGACTCATTGCCAAAATCAACGCCATCATCATGATCGCCATTGCTATATGCACGTCCTCACCGAAATCGTTATAAACGCTATCCCAATGCCCACGTCCTCATCTGCATCAACTCCACCGCTGCGAAAATCTCCATACTATGCCCGTAAACACGTCTGTTCCCCCGCCGGTATGACGGTACATCCATATATCCCAATGCCCACGTCCTCATCTGCATCAACTCCACCGCTGCGAAAATCTCCATACTATGCCCGTAAACACGTCTGTTCCACCGCCTGTATGACTCATTGCCAAAATCAACGCCATCATCATGATCGCCATTGCTACATGCACGTCCTCACCGAAATCGTTATAAACGCTATCCCAATGCCCACGTCCTCATCTGCATCAACTCCACCGCTGCGAAAATCTCCATGCTATGCCCGTAAACACGTCTGTTCCCCCGCCGGTATGACGGTACATCCATATATCCCAATGCCCACGTCCTCATCTGCATCAACTCCACCGCTGCGAAAATCTCCATACTATGCCCGTAAACACGTCTGTTCCACCGCCTGTATGACTCATTGCCAAAATCAACGCCATCATCATGATCGCCATTGCTACATGCACGTCCTCACCGAAATCGTTATAAACGCTATCCCAATGCCCACGTCCTCATCTGCATCAACTCCACCGCTGCGAAAATCTCCATACTATGCCCGTAAACACGTCTGTTCCCCCGCCGGTATGACGGTACATCCATATATCCCAATGCCCACGTCCTCATCTGAATCAACTCCACCGCTGCGAAAATCTCCATACTATCCCCGTAAACACGTCTGTTCCCCCGCCGGTATGACGGTACATCCATATATCCCAATGCCCACGTCCTCATCTGAATCAACTCCACCGCTGCGAAAATCTCCATACTATGCCCGTAAACACGTCTGTTCCCCCGCCGGTATGACGGTACATCCATATATCCCAATGCCCACGTCCTCATCTGCATCAACTCCACCGCTGCGAAAATCTCCATACTATGCCCGTAAACACGTCTGTTCCACCGCCTGTATGACTCATTGCCAAAATCAACGCCATCATCATGATCGCCATTGCTACATGCACGTCCTCACCGAAATCGTTATAAACGCTATCCCAATGCCCACGTCCTCATCTGCATCAACTCCACCGCTGCGAAAATCTCCATACTATCCCCGTAAACACGTCTGTTCCCCCGCCGGTATGACGGTACATCCATATATCCCAATGCCCACGTCCTCATCTGGATCAACTCCACCGCTGCGAAAATCTCCATACTATGCCCGTAAACACGTCTGTTCCACCGCCTGTATGACTCATTGCCAAAATCAACCCATCATCATGATCGCCATTGCTACATGCACGTCCTCACCGAAATCGTTATAAACGCTATCCCAATGCCCACGTCCTCATCTGCATCAACTCCACCGCTGCGAAAATCTCCATACTATGCCCGTAAACACGTCTGTTCCCCCGCCGGTATGACGGTACATCCATATATCCCAATGCCCACGTCCTCATCTGCATCAACTCCACCGCTGCGAAAATCTCCATACTATGCCCGTAAACACGTCTGTTCCCCCGCCGGTATGACGGTACATCCATATATCCCAATGCCCACGTCCTCATCTGCATCAACTCCACCGCTGCGAAAATCTCCATACTATGCCCGTAAACACGTCTGTTCCCCCGCCGGTATGACGGTACATCCATATATCCCAATGCCCACGTCCTCATCTGAATCAACTCCACCGCTGCGAAAATCTCCATACTATGCCCGTAAACACGTCTGTTCCCCCGCCGGTATGACGGTACATCCATATATCCCAATGCCCACGTCCTCATCTGCATCAACTCCACCGCTGCGAAAATCTCCATACTATGCCCGTAAACACGTCTGTTCCACCGCCTGTATGACTCATTGCCAAAATCAACGCCATCATCATGATCGCCATTGCTATATGCACGTCCTCACCGAAATCGTTATAAACACTATCCCAATGCCCACGTCCTCATCTGCATCAACTCCACCGCTGCGAAAATCTCCATACTATGCCCGTAAACACGTCTGTTCCACCGCCTGTATGACTCATTGCCAAAATCAACGCCATCATCATGATCGCCATTGCTATATGCACGTCCTCACCGAAATCGTTATAAACGCTATCCCAATGCCCACGTCCTCATCTGCATCAACTCCACCGCTGCGAAAATCTCCATACTATGCCCGTAAACACGTCTGTTCCACCGCCTGTATGACTCATTGCCAAAATCAACGCCATCATCATGATCGCCATTGCTACATGCACGTCCTCACCGAAATCGTTATAAACGCTATCCCAATGCCCACGTCCTCATCTGCATCAACTCCACCGCTGCGAAAATCTCCATACTATGCCCGTAAACACGTCTGTTCCACCGCCTGTATGACTCATTGCCAAAATCAACGCCATCATCATGATCGCCATTGCTATATGCACGTCCTCACCGAAATCGTTATAAACACTATCCCAATGCCCACGTCCTCATCTGCATCAACTCCACCGCTGCGAAAATCTCCATACTATGCCCGTAAACACGTCTGTTCCACCGCCTGTATGACTCATTGCCAAAATCAACGCCATCATCATGATCGCCATTGCTACATGCACGTCCTCACCGAAATCGTTATAAACGCTATCCCAATGCCCACGTCCTCATCTGCATCAACTCCACCGCTGCGAAAATCTCCATACTATGCCCGTAAACACGTCTGTTCCCCCGCCGGTATGACGGTACATCCATATATCCCAATGCCCACGTCCTCATCTGAATCAACTCCACCGCTGCGAAAATCTCCATACTATCCCCGTAAACACGTCTGTTCCCCCGCCGGTATGACGGTACATCCATATATCCCAATGCCCACGTCCTCATCTGAATCAACTCCACCGCTGCGAAAATCTCCATACTATGCCCGTAAACACGTCTGTTCCCCCGCCGGTATGACGGTACATCCATATATCCCAATGCCCACGTCCTCATCTGCATCAACTCCACCGCTGCGAAAATCTCCATACTATGCCCGTAAACACGTCTGTTCCACCGCCTGTATGACTCATTGCCAAAATCAACGCCATCATCATGATCGCCATTGCTACATGCACGTCCTCACCGAAATCGTTATAAACGCTATCCCAATGCCCACGTCCTCATCTGCATCAACTCCACCGCTGCGAAAATCTCCATACTATCCCCGTAAACACGTCTGTTCCCCCGCCCGGTATGACGGTACATCCATATATCCCAATGCCCACGTCCTCATCTGGATCAACTCCACCGCTGCGAAAATCTCCATACTATGCCCGTAAACACGTCTGTTCCACCGCCTGTATGACTCATTGCCAAAATCAACGCCATCATCATGATCGCCATTGCTACATGCACGTCCTCACCGAAATCGTTATAAACGCTATCCCAATGCCCACGTCCTCATCTGCATCAACTCCACCGCTGCGAAAATCTCCATACTATGCCCGTAAACACGTCTGTTCCCCCGCCGGTATGACGGTACATCCATATATCCCAATGCCCACGTCCTCATCTGCATCAACTCCACCGCTGCGAAAATCTCCATACTATGCCCGTAAACACGTCTGTTCCCCCGCCGGTATGACGGTACATCCATATATCCCAATGCCCACGTCCTCATCTGCATCAACTCCACCGCTGCGAAAATCTCCATACTATGCCCGTAAACACGTCTGTTCCCCCGCCGGTATGACGGTACATCCATATATCCCAATGCCCACGTCCTCATCTGAATCAACTCCACCGCTGCGAAAATCTCCATACTATGCCCGTAAACACGTCTGTTCCCCCGCCGGTATGACGGTACATCCATATATCCCAATGCCCACGTCCTCATCTGGATCAACTCCACCGCTGCGAAAATCTCCATACTATGCCCGTAAACACGTCTGTTCCCCCGCCGGTATGACGGTACATCCATATATCCCAATGCCCACGTCCTCATCTGAATCAACTCCACCGCTGCGAAAATCTCCCTACTATGCCCGTAAACACGTCTGTTCCCCGCCGGTATGACGGTACATCCATATATCCCAATGCCCACGTCCTCATCTGCATCAACTCCACCGCTGCGAAAATCTCCATACTATGCCCGTAAACACGTCTGTTCCCCCGCCGGTATGACGGTACATCCATATATCCCAATGCCCACGTCCTCATCTGCATCAACTCCACCGCTGCGAAAATCTCCATACTATGCCCGTAAACACGTCTGTTCCACCGCCTGTATGACTCATTGCCAAAATCAACGCCATCATCATGATCGCCATTGCTACATGCACGTCCTCACCGAAATCGTTATAAACGCTATCCCAATGCCCACGTCCTCATCTGCATCAACTCCACCGCTGCGAAAATCTCCATACTATGCCCGTAAACACGTCTGTTCCCCCGCCGGTATGACGGTACATCCATATATCCCAATGCCCACGTCCTCATCTGAATCAACTCCACCGCTGCGAAAATCTCCCTACTATGCCCGTAAACACGTCTGTTCCCCCGCCGGTATGACGGTACATCCATATATCCCAATGCCCACGTCCTCATCTGAATCAACTCCACCGCTGCGAAAATCTCCATACTATGCCCGTAAACACGTCTGTTCCCCGCCGGTATGACGGTACATCCATATATCCCAATGCCCACGTCCTCATCTGCATCAACTCCACCGCTGCGAAAATCTCCATACTATGCCCGTAAACACGTCTGTTCCCCCGCCGGTATGACGGTACATCCATATATCCCAATGCCCACGTCCTCATCTGCATCAACTCCACCGCTGCGAAAATCTCCATACTATGCCCGTAAACACGTCTGTTCCCCCGCCGGTATGACGGTACATCCATATATCCCAATGCCCACGTCCTCATCTGCATCAACTCCACCGCTGCGAAAATCTCCATACTATGCCCGTAAACACGTCTGTTCCACCGCCTGTATGACTCATTGCCAAATCAACGCCATCATCATGATCGCCATTGCTATATGCACGTCCTCACCGAAATCGTTATAAACACTATCCCAATGCCCACGTCCTCATCTGCATCAACTCCACCGCTGCGAAAATCTCCATACTATGCCCGTAAACACGTCTGTTCCACCGCCTGTATGACTCATTGCCAAATCAACGCCATCATCATGATCGCCATTGCTATATGCACGTCCTCACCGAAATCGTTATAAACACTATCCCAATGCCCACGTCCTCATCTGCATCAACTCCACCGCTGCGAAAATCTCCATACTATGCCCGTAAACACGTCTGTTCCACCGCCTGTATGACTCATTGCCAAAATCAACGCCATCATCATGATCGCCATTGCTACATGCACGTCCTCACCGAAATCGTTATAAACGCTATCCCAATGCCCACGTCCTCATCTGCATCAACTCCACCGCTGCGAAAATCTCCATACTATCCCCGTAAACACGTCTGTTCCCCCGCCGGTATGACGGTACATCCATATATCCCAATGCCCACGTCCTCATCTGGATCAACTCCACCGCTGCGAAAATCTCCATACTATGCCCGTAAACACGTCTGTTTCCACCGCCTGTATGACTCATTGCCAAAATCAACGCCATCATCATGATCGCCATTGCTACATGCACGTCCTCACCGAAATCGTTATAAACACTATCCCAATGCCCACGTCCTCATCTGCATCAACTCCACCGCTGCGAAAATCTCCATACTATGCCCGTAAACACGTCTGTTCCACCGCCTGTATGACTCATTGCCAAAATCAACGCCATCATCATGATCGCCATTGCTACATGCACGTCCTCACCGAAATCGTTATAAACGCTATCCCAATGCCCACGTCCTCATCTGCATCAACTCCACCGCTGCGAAAATCTCCATACTATGCCCGTAAACACGTCTGTTCCCCCGCCGGTATGACGGTACATCCATATATCCCAATGCCCACGTCCTCATCTGAATCAACTCCACCGCTGCGAAAATCTCCATACTATGCCCGTAAACACGTCTGTTCCCCCGCCGGTATGACGGTACATCCATATATCCCAATGCCCACGTCCTCATCTGCATCAACTCCACCGCTGCGAAAATCTCCATACTATGCCCGTAAACACGTCTGTTCCCCCGCCGGTATGACGGTACATCCATATATCCCAATGCCCACGTCCTCATCTGCATCAACTCCACCGCTGCGAAAATCTCCATACTATGCCCGTAAACACGTCTGTTCCCCCGCCGGTATGACGGTACATCCATATATCCCAATGCCCACGTCCTCATCTGCATCAACTCCACCGCTGCGAAAATCTCCATACTATGCCCGTAAACACGTCTGTTCCACCGCCTGTATGACTCATTGCCAAAATCAACGCCATCATCATGATCGCCATTGCTATATGCACGTCCTCACCGAAATCGTTATAAACACTATCCCAATGCCCACGTCCATCTGCATCAACTCCACCGCTGCGAAATCTCCATACTATGCCCGTAACACGTCTGTTCCCCCGCCGGTATGCGGTACATCCATATATCCCAATGCCCACGTCCTCATCTGAATCAACTCCACCGCTGCGAAAATCTCCATACTATCCCCGTAAACACGTCTGTTCCCCCGCCGGTATGACGGTACATCCATATATCCCAATGCCCACGTCCTCATCTGAATCAACTCCACCGCTGCGAAAATCTCCATACTATGCCCGTAAACACGTCTGTTCCACCGCCTGTGACTCATTGCCAAAATCAACGCCATCATCATGATCGCCATTGCTACATGCAGTCCTCACCGAAATCGTTATAAACGCTATCCCAATGCCCACGTCCTCATCTGCATCAACTCCACCGCTGCGAAAATCTCCATACTATGCCCGTAAACACGTCTGTTCCACCGCCTGTATGACTCATTGCCAAAATCAACGCCATCATCATGATCGCCATTGCTATATGCACGTCCTCACCGAAATCGTTATAAACACTATCCCAATGCCCACGTCCTCATCTGCATCAACTCCACCGCTGCGAAAATCTCCATACTATGCCCGTAAACACGTCTGTTCCACCGCCTGTATGACTCATTGCCAAAATCAACGCCATCATCATGATCGCCATTGCTACATGCACGTCCTCACCGAAATCGTTATAAACGCTATCCCAATGCCCACGTCCTCATCTGCATCAACTCCACCGCTGCGAAATCTCCATACTATGCCCGTAAACACGTCTGTTCCACCGCCTGTATGACTCATTGCCAAAATCAACGCCATCATCATGATCGCCATTGCTACATGCACGTCCTCACCGAAATCGTTATAAACGCTATCCCAATGCCCACGTCCTCATCTGCATCAACTCCACGCTGCGAAAATCTCCATACTATGCCCGTAAACACGTCTGTTCCCCCGCCGGTATGACGGTACATCCATATATCCCAATGCCCACGTCCTCATCTGCATCAACTCCACCGCTGCGAAAATCTCCATACTATGCCCGTAAACACGTCTGTTCCACCGCCTGTATGACTCATTGCCAAAATCAACGCCATCATCATGATCGCCATTGCTATATGCACGTCCTCACCGAAATCGTTATAACGCTATCCCAATGCCCACGTCCTCATCTGCATCAACTCCACCGCTGCGAAAATCTCCATACTATGCCCGTAAACACGTCTGTTCCCCCGCCGGTATGACGGTACATCCATATATCCCAATGCCCACGTCCTCATCTGCATCAACTCCACCGCTGCGAAAATCTCCATACTATGCCCGTAAACACGTCTGTTCCACCGCCTGTATGACTCATTGCCAAAATCAACGCCCATCATCATGATCGCCATTGCTACATGCACGTCCTCACCGAAATCGTTATAAACGCTATCCCAATGCCCACGTCCTCATCTGCATCAACTCCACCGCTGCGAAAATCTCCATGCTATGCCCGTAAACACGTCTGTTCCCCCGCCGGTATGACGGTACATCCATATATCCCAATGCCCACGTCCTCATCTGCATCAACTCCACCGCTGCGAAAATCTCCTACTATGCCCGTAAACACGTCTGTTCCCCCGCCGGTATGACGGTACATCCATATATCCCAATGCCCACGTCCTCACTGAATCAACTCCACCGCTGCGAAAATCTCCATACTATGCCCGTAAACACGTCTGTTCCCCCGCCGGTATGACGGTACATCCATAATCCCAATGCCCACGTCCTCATCTGCATCAACTCCACCGCTGCGAAAATCTCCATACTATGCCGTAAACACGTCGTTCCACCGCCTGTATGACTCATTGCCAAAATCAACGCCATCATCATGATCGCCATTGCTACATGCACGTCCTCACCGAAATCGTTATAAACGCTATCCCAATGCCCACGTCCTCATCTGCATCAACTCCACCGCTGCGAAAATCTCCATACTATGCCCGTAAACACGTCTGTTCCCCGCCGGTATGACGGTACATCCATATATCCAATGCCCACGTCCTCATCTGAAACTCCACCGCTGCGAAAATCTCCATACTATCCCCGTAAACACGTCTGTTCCCCGCCGGTATGACGGTACATCCATATATCCCAATGCCCACGTCCTCATCTGAATCAACTCCACCGCTGCGAAAATCTCCATACTATGCCCGTAAACACGTCTGTTCCCCCGCCGGTATGACGGTACATCCATATATCCCAATGCCCACGTCCTCATCTGAATCAACTCCACCGCTGCGAAAATCTCCTACTATGCCCGTAAACACGTCTGTTCCCCCGCCGGTATGACGGTACATCCATATATCCCAATGCCCACGTCCTCATCTGAATCAACTCCACCGCTGCGAAAATCTCCATACTATGCCCGTAACACGTCTGTTCCCCCGCCGGTATGACGGTACATCCATATATCCCAATGCCCACGTCCTCATCTGCATCAACTCCACCGCTGCGAAAATCTCCATACTATGCCCGTAAACACGTCTGTTCCCCCGCCGGTATGACGGTACATCCATATATCCCAATGCCCACGTCCTCATCTGCATCAACTCCACCGCTGCGAAAATCTCCATACTATGCCCGTAAACACGTCTGTTCCACCGCCGGTATGACGGTACATCCATATATCCCAATGCCCACGTCCTCATCTGAATCAACTCCACCCCTGCGAAAATCTCCATACTATGCCCGTAAAACACGTCTGTTCCCCCGCCGGTATGACGGTACATCCATATATCCCAATGCCCACGTCCTCATCTGCATCAACTCCACCGCTGCGAAAATCTCCATACTATGCCCGTAAACACGTCTGTTCCACCGCCTGTATGACTCATTGCCAAAATCAACGCCATCATCATGATCGCCATTGCTATATGCACGTCCTCACCGAAATCGTTATAAACACTATCCCAATGCCCACGTCCTCATCGCATCAACTCCACCGCTGCGAAAATCTCCATACTATGCCCGTAAACACGTCTGTTCCACCGCCGGTATGACGGTACATCCATATATCCCAATGCCCACGTCCTCATCTGCATCAACTCCACCGCTGCGAAAATCTCCATACTTGCCCGTAAACACGTCTGTTCCCCCGCCGGTATGACGGTACATCCATATATCCCAATGCCCACGTCCTCATCTGAATCAACTCCACCGCTGCGAAAATCTCCCTACTATGCCCGTAAACACGTCTGTTCCCCCGCCGGTATGACGGTACATCCATATATCCCAATGCCCACGTCCTCATCTGAATCAACTCCACCGCTGCGAAAATCTCCATACTATGCCCGTAAACACGTCTGTTCCCCCGCCGGTATGACGGTACATCCATATATCCCAATGCCCACGTCCTCATCTGCATCAACTCCACCGCTGCGAAAATCTCCATACTATGCCCGTAAACACGTCTGTTCCCCCGCCGGTATGACGGTACATCCATATATCCCAATGCCCACGTCCTCATCTGCATCAACTCCACCGCTGCGAAAATTCCATACTATGCCGTCGTAAACACGTCTGTTCCACCGCCTGTATGACTCATTGCCAAAATCAACGCCATCATCATGATCGCCATTGCTACATGCACGTCCTCACCGAAATCGTTATAAACGCTATCCCAATGCCCACGTCCTCATCTGCATCAACTCCACCGCTGCGAAAATCTCCATACTATGCCGTAAACACGTCTGTTCCCCCGCCGGTATGACGGTACATCCATATATCCAATGCCCACGTCCTCATCTGATCAACTCCACCGCTGCGAAAATCTCCATACTATCCCCGTAAACACGTCTGTTCCCCCGCCGGTATGACGGTACACCATATATCCCAATGCCCACGTCCTCATGAATCAACTCCACCGCTGCGAAAATCTCCATACTATGCCCGTAAACACGTCTGTTCCCCCGCCGGTTATGACGGTACATCCATATATCCCAATGCCCACGTCCTCATCTGAATCAACTCCACCGCTGCGAAAAATCCCTACTATGCCCGTAACACGTCTGTTCCCCCGCCGGTTTGTATGACGGTACATCCATATATCCCAATGCCCACGTCCTCATCTGAATCAACTCCACCGCTGCGAAAATCTCCATACTATGACCGTAAACAGTCTGTTCCCCCGCCGGTTATGACGGTAATCCATATATCCCAATGCCACGTCCTCATCTGCATCAACTCCACCGCTGCGAAAATCTCCATAATATGCCGTAAACACGTCTGTTCCCCCGCCGGTTATGACGGTACATCCAATATCCCAATGCCCACGTCCTCATCTGCATCAACTCCACCGCTGCGAAAATCTCCATACTATGCCCGTAAAACGTCTGTTCCACCGCCGGTATGACGGTACATCCATATATCCCAATGCCCACGTCCTCATCTGAATCAACTCCACCCCTGCGAAAATCTCCATACTATGCCCGTAAACACGTCTGTCCCCCGCCGGTATGACGGTACATCCATATATCCCAATGCCCAACGTCCTCATCTGCATCAACTCCACCGCTGCGAAAATCTCCATACTATGCCGTAAACACGTCTGTTCCACCGCCTGTATGACTCATTGCCAAAATCAACGCCATCATCATGATCGCCATTGCTATATGCACGTCCTCACCGAAATCGTTTAAACACTATCCCAATGCCCACGTCCTCATCTGCATCAACTCCACCGCTGCGAAAATCTCCATACTATGCCCGTAAACACGTCTGTTCCCCGCCGGTATGACGGTACATCCATATACCCAATGCCCACGTCCTCATCTGCATCAACTCCACCGCTGCGAAAATCTCCATACTATGCCCGTAAACACGTCTGTTCCCCCGCCGGTATGACGGTACATCCATATATCCCAATGCCCACGTCCTCATCTGCATCAACTCCACCGCTGCGAAAATCTCCATACTATGCCCGTAAACACGTCTGTTCCACCGCCTGTATGACTCATTGCCAAAATCAACGCCATCATCATGATCGCCATTGCTATATGCACGTCCTCACCGAAATCGTTATAAACACTATCCCAATGCCCACGTCCTCATCTGCATCAACTCCACCGCTGCGAAAATCTCCATACTATGCCCGTAAACACGTCTGTTCCACCGCTGTATGACTCATTGCCAAAATCAACGCCATCATCATGATCGCCATTGCTATATGCACGTCCTCACCGAAATCGTTATAAACACTATCCCAATGCCCACGTCCTCATCTGCATCAACTCCACCGCTGCGAAAATCTCCATACTATGCCCGTAAACACGTCTGTTCCACCGCCTGTATGACTCATTGCCAAAATCAACGCCATCATCATGATCGCCATTGCTACATGCACGTCCTCACCGAAATCGTTATAAACGCTATCCCAATGCCCACGTCCTCATCTGCATCAACTCCACCGCTGCGAAAATCTCCATACTATCCCCGTAAACACGTCTGTTCCCCCGCGGTATGACGGTACATCCATATATCCCAATGCCCACGTCCTCATCTGGATCAACTCCACCGCTGCGAAAATCTCCATACTATGCCCGTAAACACGTCTGTTCCACCGCCTGTATGACTCATTGCCAAAATCAACGCCATCATCATGATCGCCATTGCTACATGCACGTCCTCACCGAAATCGTTATAAACACTATCCCAATGCCCACGTCCTCATCTGCATCAACTCCACCGCTGCGAAAATCTCCATACTATGCCCGTAAACACGTCTGTTCCACCGCCTGTATGACTCATTGCCAAAATCAACGCCATCATCATGATCGCCATTGCTACATGCACGTCCTCACCGAAATCGTTATAAACGCTATCCCAATGCCCACGTCCTCATCTGCATCAACTCCACCGCTGCGAAAATCTCCATACTATGCCCGTAAACACGTCTGTTCCCCCGCCGGTATGACGGTACATCCATATATCCCAATGCCCACGTCCTCATCTGAATCAACTCCACCGCTGCGAAAATCTCCATACTATGCCCGTAAACACGTCTGTTCCCCCGCCGGTATGACGGTACATCCATATATCCCAATGCCCACGTCCTCATCTGCATCAACTCCACCGCTGCGAAAATCTCCATACTATGCCCGTAAACACGTCTGTTCCCCCGCCGGTATGACGGTACATCCATATATCCCAATGCCCACGTCCTCATCTGCATCAACTCCACCGCTGCGAAAATCTCCATACTATGCCCGTAAACACGTCTGTTCCCCCGCCGGTATGACGGTACATCCATATATCCCAATGCCCACGTCCTCATCTGCATCAACTCCACCGCTGCGAAAATCTCCATACTATGCCCGTAAACACGTCTGTTCCACCGCCTGTATGACTCATTGCCAAAATCAACGCCATCATCATGATCGCCATTGCTATATGCACGTCCTCACCGAAATCGTTATAAACACTATCCCAATGCCCACGTCCTCATCTGCATCAACTCCACCGCTGCGAAAATCTCCATACTATGCCCGTAAACACGTCTGTTCCCCCGCCGGTATGACGGTACATCCATATATCCCAATGCCCACGTCCTCATCTGAATCAACTCCACCGCTGCGAAAATCTCCATACTATCCCCGTAAACACGTCTGTTCCCCGCCGGTATGACGGTACATCCATATATCCCAATGCCCACGTCCTCATCTGAATCAACTCCACCGCTGCGAAAATCTCCATACTATGCCCGTAAACACGTCTGTTCCACCGCCTGTATGACTCATTGCCAAAATCAACGCCATCATCATGATCGCCATTGCTACATGCACGTCCTCACCGAAATCGTTATAAACGCTATCCCAATGCCCACGTCCTCATCTGCATCAACTCCACCGCTGCGAAAATCTCCATACTATGCCCGTAAACACGTCTGTTCCACCGCCTGTATGACTCATTGCCAAAATCAACGCCATCATCATGATCGCCATTGCTATATGCACGTCCTCACCGAAATCGTTATAAACACTATCCCAATGCCCACGTCCTCATCTGCATCAACTCCACCGCTGCGAAAATCTCCATACTATGCCCGTAAACACGTCTGTTCCACCGCCTGTATGACTCATTGCCAAAATCAACGCCATCATCATGATCGCCATTGCTACATGCACGTCCTCACCGAAATCGTTATAAACGCTATCCCAATGCCCACGTCCTCATCTGCATCAACTCCACCGCTGCGAAAATCTCCATACTATGCCCGTAAACACGTCTGTTCCCCCGCCGGTATGACGGTACATCCATATATCCCAATGCCCACGTCCTCATCTGAATCAACTCCACCGCTGCGAAAATCTCCATACTATCCCCGTAAACACGTCTGTTCCCCCGCCGGTATGACGGTACATCCATATATCCCAATGCCCACGTCCTCATCTGAATCAACTCCACCGCTGCGAAAATCTCCATACTATGCCCGTAAACACGTCTGTTCCCCCGCCGGTATGACGGTACATCCATATATCCCAATGCCCACGTCCTCATCTGAATCAACTCCACCGCTGCGAAAATCTCCCTACTATGCCCGTAAACACGTCTGTTCCCCCGCCGGGTATGACGGTACATCCATATATCCCAATGCCCACGTCCTCATCTGAATCAACTCCACCGCTGCGAAAATCTCCATACTATGCCCGTAAACACGTCTGTTCCCCCGCCGGTATGACGGTACATCCATATATCCCAATGCCCACGTCCTCATCTGCATCAACTCCACCGCTGCGAAAATCTCCATACTATGCCCGTAAACACGTCTGTTCCCCCGCCGGTATGACGGTACATCCATATATCCCAATGCCCACGTCCTCATCTGCATCAACTCCACCGCTGCGAAAATCTCCATACTATGCCCGTAAACACGTCTGTTCCACCGCCGGTATGACGGTACATCCATATATCCCAATGCCCACGTCCTCATCTGAATCAACTCCACCCCTGCGAAAATCTCCATACTATGCCCGTAAACACGTCTGTTCCCCCGCCGGTATGACGGTACATCCATATATCCCAATGCCCACGTCCTCATCTGCATCAACTCCACCGCTGCGAAAATCTCCATACTATGCCCGTAAACACGTCTGTTCCACCGCCTGTATGACTCATTGCCAAAATCAACGCCATCATCATGATCGCCATTGCTACATGCACGTCCTCACCGAAATCGTTATAAACGCTATCCCAATGCCCACGTCCTCATCTGCATCAACTCCACCGCTGCGAAAATCTCCATACTATGCCCGTAAACACGTCTGTTCCACCGCCTGTATGACTCATTGCCAAAATCAACGCCATCATCATGATCGCCATTGCTACATGCACGTCCTCACCGAAATCGTTATAAACGCTATCCCAATGCCCACGTCCTCATCTGCATCAACTCCACCGCTGCGAAAATCTCCATACTATGCCCGTAAACACGTCTGTTCCCCCGCCGGTATGACGGTACATCCATATATCCCAATGCCCACGTCCTCATCTGCATCAACTCCACCGCTGCGAAAATCTCCATACTATGCCCGTAAACACGTCTGTTCCACCGCCTGTATGACTCATTGCCAAAATCAACGCCATCATCATGATCGCCATTGCTATATGCACGTCCTCACCGAAATCGTTATAAACGCTATCCCAATGCCCACGTCCTCATCTGCATCAACTCCACCGCTGCGAAAATCTCCATACTATGCCCGTAAACACGTCTGTTCCCCCGCCGGTATGACGGTACATCCATATATCCCAATGCCCACGTCCTCATCTGCATCAACTCCACCGCTGCGAAAATCTCCATACTATGCCCGTAAACACGTCTGTTCCACCGCCTGTATGACTCATTGCCAAAATCAACGCCATCATCATGATCGCCATTGCTACATGCACGTCCTCACCGAAATCGTTATAAACGCTATCCCAATGCCCACGTCCTCATCTGCATCAACTCCACCGCTGCGAAAATCTCCATGCTATGCCCGTAAACACGTCTGTTCCCCCGCCGGTATGACGGTACATCCATATATCCCAATGCCCACGTCCTCATCTGCATCAACTCCACCGCTGCGAAAATCTCCATACTATGCCCGTAAACACGTCTGTTCCACCGCCTGTATGACTCATTGCCAAAATCAACGCCATCATCATGATCGCCATTGCTACATGCACGTCCTCACCGAAATCGTTATAAACGCTATCCCAATGCCCACGTCCTCATCTGCATCAACTCCACCGCTGCGAAAATCTCCATACTATGCCCGTAAACACGTCTGTTCCCCCGCCGGTATGACGGTACATCCATATATCCCAATGCCCACGTCCTCATCTGAATCAACTCCACCGCTGCGAAAATCTCCATACTATCCCCGTAAACACGTCTGTTCCCCCGCCGGTATGACGGTACATCCATATATCCCAATGCCCACGTCCTCATCTGAATCAACTCCACCGCTGCGAAAATCTCCATACTATGCCCGTAAACACGTCTGTTCCCCCGCCGGTATGACGGTACATCCATATATCCCAATGCCCACGTCCTCATCTGCATCAACTCCACCGCTGCGAAAATCTCCATACTATGCCCGTAAACACGTCTGTTCCACCGCCTGTATGACTCATTGCCAAAATCAACGCCATCATCATGATCGCCATTGCTACATGCACGTCCTCACCGAAATCGTTATAAACGCTATCCCAATGCCCACGTCCTCATCTGCATCAACTCCACCGCTGCGAAAATCTCCATACTATCCCCGTAAACACGTCTGTTCCCCCGCCGGTATGACGGTACATCCATATATCCCAATGCCCACGTCCTCATCTGGATCAACTCCACCGCTGCGAAAATCTCCATACTATGCCCGTAAACACGTCTGTTCCACCGCCTGTATGACTCATTGCCAAAATCAACGCCATCATCATGATCGCCATTGCTACATGCACGTCCTCACCGAAATCGTTATAAACGCTATCCCAATGCCCACGTCCTCATCTGCATCAACTCCACCGCTGCGAAATCTCCATACTATGCCCGTAAACACGTCTGTTCCCCCGCCGGTATGACGGTACATCCATATATCCCAATGCCCACGTCCTCATCTGCATCAACTCCACCGCTGCGAAAATCTCCATACTATGCCCGTAAACACGTCTGTTCCCCCGCCGGTATGACGGTACATCCATATATCCCAATGCCCACGTCCTCATCTGCATCAACTCCACCGCTGCGAAAATCTCCATACTATGCCCGTAAACACGTCTGTTCCCCCGCCGGTATGACGGTACATCCATATATCCCAATGCCCACGTCCTCATCTGAATCAACTCCACCGCTGCGAAAATCTCCATACTATGCCCGTAAACACGTCTGTTCCCCCGCCGGTATGACGGTACATCCATATATCCCAATGCCCACGTCCTCATCTGCATCAACTCCACCGCTGCGAAAATCTCCATACTATGCCCGTAAACACGTCGTTCCACCGCCTGTATGACTCATTGCCAAAATCAACGCCATCATCATGATCGCCATTGCTATATGCACGTCCTCACCGAAATCGTTATAAACACTATCCCAATGCCCACGTCCTCATCTGCATCAACTCCACCGCTGCGAAAATCTCCATACTATGCCCGTAAACACGTCTGTTCCACCGCCTGTATGACTCATTGCCAAAATCAACGCCATCATCATGATCGCCATTGCTATATGCACGTCCTCACCGAAATCGTTATAAACACTATCCCAATGCCCACGTCCTCATCTGCATCAACTCCACCGCTGCGAAAATCTCCATACTATGCCCGTAAACACGTCTGTTCCACCGCCTGTATGACTCATTGCCAAAATCAACGCCATCATCATGATCGCCATTGCTACATGCACGTCCTCACCGAAATCGTTATAAACGCTATCCCAATGCCCACGTCCTCATCTGCATCAACTCCACCGCTGCGAAAATCTCCATACTATGCCCGTAAACACGTCTGTTCCACCGCCTGTATGACTCATTGCCAAAATCAACGCCATCATCATGATCGCCATTGCTATATGCACGTCCTCACCGAAATCGTTATAAACACTATCCCAATGCCCACGTCCTCATCTGCATCAACTCCACCGCTGCGAAAATCTCCATACTATGCCCGTAAACACGTCTGTTCCACCGCCTGTATGACTCATTGCCAAAATCAACGCCATCATCATGATCGCCATTGCTACATGCACGTCCTCACCGAAATCGTATAAACGCTCCCAATGCCCACGTCCTCATCTGCATCAACTCCACCGCTGCGAAAATCTCCATACTATGCCCGTAAACACGTCTGTTCCCCCGCCGGTATGACGGTACATCCATATATCCCAATGCCCACGTCCTCATCTGAATCAACTCCACCGCTGCGAAAATCTCCATACTATCCCCGTAAACACGTCTGTTCCCCCGCCGGTATGACGGTACATCCATATATCCCAATGCCCACGTCCTCATCTGAATCAACTCCACCGCTGCGAAAATCTCCAACTATGCCCGTAAACACGTCTGTTCCCCCGCCGGTATGACGGTACATCCATATATCCCAATGCCCACGTCTCATCTGAATCAACTCCACCGCTGCGAAAATATCCCTACTATGCCCGTAAACACGTCTGTTCCCCCGCCGGTATGACGGTACATCCATATATCCCAATGCCCACGTCCTCATCTGAATCAACTCCACCGCTGCGAAAATCTCCATACTATGCCCGTAAACACGTCTGTTCCCCCGCCGGTATGACGGTACATCCATATATCCCAATGCCCACGTCCTCATCTGCATCAACTCCACCGCTGCGAAAATCTCCATACTATGCCCGTAAACACGTGTTCCCCCGCCGGTATGACGGTACATCCATATATCCCAATGCCCACGTCCTCATCTGCATCAACTCCACCGCTGCGAAAACTCCCATACTATGCCCGTAAACACGTCTGTTCCACCGCCGGTATGACGGTACATCCATATATCCAATGCCCACGTCCTCATCTGAATCAACTCCACCCTGCGAAAATCTCCATACTATGCCCGTAAACACGTCTGTCCCCCGCCGGTATACTCCTTCTATAATCCGTACGTCCTGTATCAATCCGCGCAATCAGCGCTCAGACGCACGCTCAGACGCACGTTGGTGCTCTTTCGGGATATTCGAGCCCACGCTCGCGCTCGAGGCGACCGGCTTGCTTGCCGAGCTGACATGACGCGAGCAGACGCGATCATCTCGAGAACTTGCCCATACGAGCCATGTTACCTCCGCCCTCACTCCGCCCTTCCTCCTGCCACCATCTCGCCCGCGAATCGTTCGGCGCTTTCGACTACGCTCGCTGTCACTCCGAGTGTGCAAGGTGCTTCGTTAGACGGTGTGTGTTGAGTCCGTGACTTCTTCATGTGCTCTTTTCAAGTTGCTCAACGTCTCAGATTGAACCGGTCCCGCATGCTGCCTGCCGCCTCTCCTCCGGACAGTCGCCTTTGAATGCGCCTCCGCGCTAACGTCGACGCAATGCTCTTCCACATCTTTACTCTCGATGGAAGGATTTGGGTGATGGAGGTCTGGGGCTCATCGTACGAGTGCTACGATTTCGCGACCAGGTCCGTCTAATATGCTGGCACTTGCTCTATGACGACGCTTACATGCATCCAGCACGACAATGTAACATTCGGAGGCGCGGGCCTAACAAGTTGCAAGAAACTCGACGAGATACAGCGACAGCGCCGTCATTATCGACGTAAGCCGCAGCGCAGCGCAAATCACAACCCTGTTGACTGGAGGCTGCGAAGGCTGTGACTCGCCGCCTCTCACGGAGGAACGGACTTGGGGACAGAGTGGGGCAGTCTTCGAGACCAAGGTCCGTCGGCTGCGTTTGCGCTCGCCAAAACAATCCTTCATGACCTATACACTCAGCAGGCACAAAGATCTCCGAATTGGTACCAGGCCGTCCCATCTCAACTCTCATACGACGTCCGACCCCTCTCGGCACACGGGCTCAGCAAACGACTCGGTCGGTTCGTGGCTGGGACATGCCTGCGATGTTCCATCCTGCCGACGCTTCTCGCCTTCATCCACGACTCAAGCGGCCACGCACCGATGCTGTTGGGTGAGCTGTAGTACTAGATCTGCGGGAGGAGAAGGGCGTGTGGAAGCGTCAATGGTAATGCGCGGGCTCTTTTGTTTTCCGGGCAGTTAGATCTCAGTGTTGCTTTTCTATAGTAAAATTCTCTGCGTGCACAAAGTCCGAGATCCAGTCCGAAATTAGCTCCCATTCTCGCAGACCAATTCAAATAGACACTGATTGTGGACGCTGATTGTGGACGCTGAGCTACTGTGAAGGTGTCGATCTCGGCGTCCTTCCACCGGCAAATGTTCTCGACTACTTATGTTGCATGAACACCCCCCCTGGACTATCTCCTCCTTTGCTCACAATCAAGATGAATGCTATATTCCGAGTTTCCGACTCATGCCATCTTATTCTCAACCTATCATGATACTGGTGCCGGAGCGTAGCGACGGCCCTGTCTTGTGACGGTACATCCATATATCCCAATGCCCCCGTCCTCATCTGCATCAATCCACCGCTTGCGAAATCTCCATACTATGCCCGTAAACACGTCTGTTCCACCGCCTGTATGACTCATTGCCAAAATCAACGCCATCATCATGATCGCCATTGCTATATGGCACGTCCTCACCGAATCGTTATAACACTATCCACTGCCCACGTCCTCATCTGCTCAACTCCACCGCTGCGAAAATCTCCATACATGCCCGTAAACACGTCTGTTCCACCGCCTGTATGACTCATTGCCAAATCAACGCCCTCATCATGATCGCCATGCTACATGCACGTCCTCACCGAAATCGTTATAAACGCTATCCCAATGCCCACGTCCTCATCTGCATCAACTCCACCGCTGCGAAAATCTCCATACTATGCCCGTAAAACACGTCTGTTCCCCCGCCGGTATGACGGTACATCCATATATCCCAATGCCCACGTCCTCATCTGCATCAACTCCACCGCTGCGAAAATCTCCATACTATGCCCGTAAAACACGTCTGTTCCACCGCCTGTATGACTCAATTGCCAAAATCAACGCCATCATCATGATCGCCATTGCTATATGCACGTCCTCACCGAAAATCGTTATAAACGCTATCCCAATGCCCACGTCCTCATCTGCATCAACTCCACCGCTGCGAAAATCTCCATACTATGCCCGTAAACACGTCTGTTCCCCCGCCGGTATGACGGTACATCCATATATCCCAATTGCCCACGTCCTCATCTGCATCAACTCCACCGCTGCGAAAATCTCCATACTATGCCCGTAAACACGTCTGTTCCACCGCCTGTATGACTCATTGCCAAAATCAACGCCATCATCATGATCGCCATTGCTACATGCACGTCCTCACCGAAATCGTTATAAACGCTATCCCAATGCCCACGTCCTCATCTGCATCAACTCCACCGCTGCGAAAATCTCCATACTATGCCCGTAAACACGTCTGTTCCACCGCATGTATGACTCATTGCCAAAATCAACGCCATCATCATGATCGCCATTGCTATATGCACGTCCTCACCGAAATCGTTTATAAACACTATCCCAATGCCCACGTCCTCATCTGCATCAACTCCACCGCTGCGAAAATCTCCATACTATGCCCGTAAACACGTCTGTTCCACCGCCTGTATGACTCATTGCCAAAATCAACGCCATCATCATGATCGCCATTGCTACATGCACGTCCTCACCGAAATCGTTATAAACGCTATCCCAATGCCCACGTCCTCATCTGCATCAACTCCACCGCTGCGAAAATCTCCATACTATGCCCGTAAACACGTCTGTTCCCCCGCCGGTATGACGGTACATCCATAATCCCAATGCCCACGTCCTCATCTGAATCAACTCACCGCTGCGAAAATCTCCCTACTATGCCCGTAAACACGTCTGTTCCCCCGCCGGTATGACGGTACATCCATATATCCAATGCCCACGTCCTCATCTGAATCAACTCACCGCTGCGAAAATCTCCATACTATGCCCGTAAACACGTCTGTTCCCCCGCCGGTATGACGGTACATCCATATATCCCAATGCCCACGTCCTCATCTGCATCAACTCCACCGCTGCGAAAATCTCCATACTATGCCCGTAAAACACGTCTGTTCCCCCGCCGGTATGACGGTACATCCATATATCCCAATGCCCACGTCCTCATCTGCATCAACTCCACCGCTGCGAAAATCTCCATACTATGCCCGTAAACACGTCTGTTCCCCCGCCGGTATGACGGTACATCCATATATCCCAATGCCCACGTCCTCATCTGCATCAACTCCACCGCTGCGAAAATCTCCATACTATGCCCGTAAACACGTCTGTTCCACCGCCTGTATGACTCATTGCCAAAATCAACGCCATCATCATGATCGCCATTGCTATATGCACGTCCTCACCGAAATCGTTATAAACACTATCCCAATGCCCACGTCCTCATCTGCATCAACTCCACCGCTGCGAAAATCTCCATACTATGCCGTAAACACGTCTGTTCCACCGCCTGTATGACTCATTGCCAAAATCAACGCCATCATCATGATCGCCATTGCTATATGCACGTCCTCACCGAAATCGTTATAAACACTATCCCAATGCCCACGTCCTCATCTGCATCAACTCCACCGCTGCGAAAATCTCCATACTATGCCCGTAAACACGTCTGTTCCACCGCCTGTATGACTCATTGCCAAAATCAACGCCATCATCATGATCGCCATTGCTACATGCACGTCCTCACCGAAATCGTTATAAACGCTATCCCAATGCCACGTCCTCATCTGCATCAACTCCACCGCTGCGAAAATCTCCATACTATCCCCGTAAACACGTCTGTTCCCCCGCCGGTATGACGGTACATCCATATATCCCAATGCCCACGTCCTCATCTGGATCAACTCCACCGCTGCGAAAATCTCCATACTATGCCCGTAAACACGTCTGTTCCACCGCCTGTATGACTCATTGCCAAAATCAACGCCATCATCATGATCGCCATTGCTACATGCACGTCCTCACCGAAATCGTTATAAACACTATCCCAATGCCCACGTCCTCATCTGCATCAACTCCACCGCTGCGAAAATCTCCATACTATGCCCGTAAACACGTCTGTTCCACCGCCTGTATGACTCATTGCCAAAATCAACGCCATCATCATGATCGCCATTGCTACATGCACGTCCTCACCGAAATCGTTATAAACGCTATCCCAATGCCCACGTCCTCATCTGCATCAACTCCACCGCTGCGAAAATCTCCATACTATGCCCGTAAACACGTCTGTTCCCCCGCCGGTATGACGGTACATCCATATATCCCAATGCCCACGTCCTCATCTGAATCAACTCCACCGCTGCGAAAATCTCCATACTATGCCCGTAAACACGTCTGTTCCCCCGCCGGTATGACGGTACATCCATATATCCCAATGCCCACGTCCTCATCTGCATCAACTCCACCGCTGCGAAAATCTCCATATGCCCGTAAACACGTCTGTTCCCCCGCCGGTATGACGGTACATCCATATATCCCAATGCCCACGTCCTCATCTGCATCAACTCCACCGCTGCGAAAATCTCCATACTATGCCCGTAAACACGTCTGTTCCCCCGCCGGTATGACGGTACATCCATATATCCCAATGCCCACGTCCTCATCTGCATCAACTCCACCGCTGCGAAAATCTCCATACTATGCCCGTAAACACGTCTGTTCCACCGCCTGTATGACTCATTGCCAAAATCAACGCCATCATCATGATCGCCATTGCTATATGCACGTCCTCACCGAAATCGTTATAAACACTATCCCAATGCCCACGTCCTCATCTGCATCAACTCCACCGCTGCGAAAATCTCCATACTATGCCCGTAAACACGTCTGTTCCCCCGCCGGTATGACGGTACATCCATATATCCCAATGCCCACGTCCTCATCTGAATCAACTCCACCGCTGCGAAAATCTCCATACTATCCCCGTAAACACGTCTGTTCCCCCGCCGGTATGACGGTACATCCATATATCCCAATGCCCACGTCCTCATCTGAATCAACTCCACCGCTGCGAAAATCTCCATACTATGCCCGTAAACACGTCTGTTCCACCGCCTGTATGACTCATTGCCAAAATCAACGCCATCATCATGATCGCCATTGCTACATGCACGTCCTCACCGAAATCGTTATAAACGCTATCCCAATGCCCACGTCCTCATCTGCATCAACTCCACCGCTGCGAAAATCTCCATACTATGCCCGTAAACACGTCTGTTCCACCGCCTGTATGACTCATTGCCAAAATCAACGCCATCATCATGATCGCCATTGCTATATGCACGTCCTCACCGAAATCGTTATAAACACTATCCCAATGCCCACGTCCTCATCTGCATCAACTCCACCGCTGCGAAAATCTCCATACTATGCCCGTAAACACGTCTGTTCCACCGCCTGTATGACTCATTGCCAAAATCAACGCCATCATCATGATCGCCATTGCTACATGCACGTCCTCACCGAAATCGTTATAAACGCTATCCCAATGCCCACGTCCTCATCTGCATCAACTCCACCGCTGCGAAAATCTCCATACTATGCCCGTAAACACGTCTGTTCCCCCGCCGGTATGACGGTACATCCATATATCCCATGCCCACGTCCTCATCTGAATCAACTCCACCGCTGCGAAAATCTCCATACTATCCCCGTAAACACGTCTGTTCCCCCGCCGGTATGACGGTACATCCATATATCCCAATGCCCACGTCCTCATCTGAATCAACTCCACCGCTGCGAAAATCTCCATACTATGCCCGTAAACACGTCTGTTCCCCCGCCGGTATGACGGTCCATATATCCCAATGCCCACGTCCTCATCTGAATCAACTCCACCGCTGCGAAAATCTCCCTACTATGCCCGTAAACACGTCTGTTCCCCCGCCGGTATGACGGTACATCCATATATCCCAATGCCCACGTCCTCATCTGAATCAACTCCACCGCTGCGAAAATCTCCATACTATGCCCGTAAACACGTCTGTTCCCCCGCCGGTATGACGGTACATCCATATATCCCAATGCCCACGTCCTCATCTGCATCAACTCCACCGCTGCGAAAATCTCCATACTATGCCCGTAAACACGTCTGTTCCCCCGCCGGTATGACGGTACATCCATATATCCCAATGCCCACGTCCTCATCTGCATCAACTCCACCGCTGCGAAAATCTCCATACTATGCCCGTAAACACGTCTGTTCCACCGCCGGTATGACGGTACATCCATATATCCCAATGCCCACGTCCTCATCTGAATCAACTCCACCCCTGCGAAAATCTCCATACTATGCCCGTAAACACGTCTGTTCCCCCGCCGGTATGACGGTACATCCATATATCCCAATGCCCACGTCCTCATCTGCATCAACTCCACCGCTGCGAAAATCTCCATACTATGCCCGTAAACACGTCTGTTCCACCGCCTGTATGACTCATTGCCAAAATCAACGCCATCATCATGATCGCCATTGCTACATGCACGTCCTCACCGAAATCGTTATAAACGCTATCCCAATGCCCACGTCCTCATCTGCATCAACTCCACCGCTGCGAAAATCTCCATACTATGCCCGTAAACACGTCTGTTCCACCGCCTGTATGACTCATTGCCAAAATCAACGCCATCATCATGATCGCCATTGCTACATGCACGTCCTCACCGAAATCGTTATAAACGCTATCCCAATGCCCACGTCCTCATCTGCATCAACTCCACCGCTGCGAAAATCTCCATACTATGCCCGTAAACACGTCTGTTCCCCCGCCGGTATGACGGTACATCCATATATCCCAATGCCCACGTCCTCATCTGCATCAACTCCACCGCTGCGAAAATCTCCATACTATGCCCGTAAACGTCTGTTCCACCGCCTGTATGACTCATTGCCAAAATCAACGCCATCATCATGATCGCCATTGCTATATGCACGTCCTCACCGAAATCGTTATAAACGCTATCCCAATGCCCACGTCCTCATCTGCATCAACTCCACCGCTGCGAAAATCTCCATACTATGCCCGTAAACACGTCTGTTCCCCCGCCGGTATGACGGTACATCCATATATCCCAATGCCCCGTCCTCATCTGCATCACTCCACCGCTGCGAAAATCTCCATACTATGCCCGTAAACACGTCTGTTCCACCGCCTGTATGACTCATTGCCAAAATCAACGCCATCATCATGATCGCCATTGCTACATGCACGTCCTCACCGAAATCGTTATAAACGCTATCCCAATGCCCACGTCCTCATCTGCATCAACTCCACCGCTGCGAAATCTCCATGCTATGCCCGTAAACACGTCTGTTCCCCCGCCGGTATGACGGTACATCCATATATCCCAATGCCCACGTCCTCATCTGCATCAACTCCACCGCTGCGAAAATCTCCATACTATGCCCGTAAACACGTCTGTTCCACCGCCTGTATGACTCATTGCCAAAATCAACGCCATCATCATGATCGCCATTGCTACATGCACGTCCTCACCGAAATCGTTATAAACGCTATCCCAATGCCCACGTCCTCATCTGCATCAACTCCACCGCTGCGAAAAATCTCCATACTATGCCCGTAAACACGTCTGTTCCCCCGCCGGTATGACGGTACATCCATATATCCAATGCCCACGTCCTCATCTGAATCAACTCCACCGCTGCGAAATCTCCATACTATCCCCGTAAACACGTCTGTTCCCCCGCCGGTATGACGGTACATCCATATATCCCAATGCCCACGTCCTCATCTGAATCAACTCCACCGCTGCGAAAATCTCCATACTATGCCCGTAAACACGTCTGTTCCCCCGCCGGTATGACGGTACATCCATATATCCCAATGCCCACGTCCTCATCTGCATCAACTCCACCGCTGCGAAAATCTCATACTATGCCCGTAAACCGTCTGTTCCACCGCCTGTATGACTCATTGCCAAAATCAACGCCATCATCATGATCGCCATTGCTACATGCACGTCCTCACCGAAATCGTTAAAACGCTATCCCAATGCCCACGTCCTCATCTGCATAAACTCCACCGCCTGCGAAAATCTCCATACTATCCCCGTAAACACGTCTGTTCCCCGCCGGTATGACGGTACATCCATATATCCCAATGCCCACGTCCTCATCTGGATCAACTCCACCGCGCGAAAATCTCCATACTATGCCCGTAAACACGTCTGTTCCACCGCCTGTATGACTCATTGCCAAAATCAACGCCATCATCATGATCGCCATTGCTACATGCACGTCCTCACCGAAATCGTTATAAACGCTATCCCAATGCCCACGTCTCATCTGCATCAACTCCACCGCTGCGAAAATCTCCTACTATGCCCGTAAACACGTCTGTTCCCCGCCGGTATGACGGTACATCCATATATCCCAATGCCCACGTCCTCATCTGCATCAACTCCACCGCTGCGAAAATCTCCATACTATGCCCGTAAACACGTCTTCCCCCGCCGGTATGACGGTACATCCATATATCCCAATGCCCACGTCCTCATCTGCATCAACTCCACCGCTGCGAAAATCTCCATACTATGCCCGTAAACACGTCTGTTCCCCCGCCGGTATGACGGTACATCCATATATCCCAATGCCCACGTCCTCATCTGCATCAACTCCACCGCTGCGAAAATCTCCATACTATGCCCGTAAACACGTCTGTTCCCCCGCCGGTATGACGGTACATCCATATATCCCAATGCCCACGTCCTCATCTGCATCAACTCCACCGCTGCGAAAATCTCCATACTATGCCCGTAAACACGTCTGTTCCACCGCCTGTATGACTCATGCCAAAATCAACGCCATCATCATGATCGCCATTGCTATATGCACGTCCTCACCGAAATCGTTATAAACACTATCCCAATGCCCACGTCTCATCTGCATCAACTCCACCGCTGCGAAAATCTCCATACTATGCCCGTAACACGTCTGTTCCACCGCCTGTATGACTCATTGCCAAAATCAACGCCATCATCATGATCGCCATTGCTATGCACGTCCTCACCGAAATCGTATAAACACTATCCCAATGCCCACGTCCTCATCTGCATCAAACTCCACCGCTGCGAAAATCTCCATACTATGCCCGTAAACACGTCTGTTCCACCGCCTGTATGACTCATTGCCAAAATCAACGCCATCATCATGATCGCCATTGCTACATGCACGTCCTCACCGAAATCGTTATAAACGCTATCCCAATGCCCACGTCCTCATCTGCATCAACTCCACCGCTGCGAAAATCTCCATACTATCCCCGTAAACACGTCTGTTCCCCGCCGGTATGACGGTACATCCATATATCCCAATGCCCACGTCCTCATCTGGATCAACTCCACCGCTGCGAAAATCTCCATACTATGCCCGTAAACACGTCTGTTCCACCGCCGTATGACTCATTGCCAAAATCAACGCCATCAATGATCGCCATTGCTACATGCACGTCCTCACCGAAATCGTTATAAACACTATCCCAATGCCCACGTCCTCATCTGCATCAACTCCACCGCTGCGAAAATCTCCATACTATGCCCGTAAACACGTCTGTTCCACCGCCTGTATGACTCATGCCAAAATCAACGCCATCATCATGATCGCCATTGCTACATGCACGTCCTCACCGAAATCGTTATAAACGCTATCCCAATGCCCACGTCCTCATCTGCATCAACTCCACCGCTGCGAAAATCTCCATATATGCCCGTAAACACGTCTGTTCCCCCGCCGGTAGACGGTACATCCATATATCCCAATGCCCACGTCCTCATCTGAATCAACTCCACCGCTGCGAAAATCTCCATACTATGCCCGTAAACACGTCTGTTCCCCCGCCGGTATGACGGTACATCCATATATCCCAATGCCCACGTCCTCATCTGCATCAACTCCACCGCTGCGAAAATCTCCATACTATGCCCGTAAACACGTCTGTTCCCCCGCCGGTATGACGGTACATCCATATATCCCAATGCCCACGTCCTCATCTGCATCAACTCCACCGCTGCGAAAATCTCCATACTATGCCCGTAAACACGTCTGTTCCCCCGCCGGTATGACGGTACATCCATATATCCCAATGCCCACGTCCTCATCTGCATCAACTCCACCGCTGCGAAAATCTCCATACTATGCCCGTAAACACGTCTGTTCCACCGCCTGTATGACTCATTGCCAAAATCAACGCCATCATCATGATCGCCATTGCTATATGCACGTCCTCACCACGAAATCGTTATAAACATATCCCAATGCCACGTCCTCATCTGCATCAACTCCACCGCTGCGAAAATCTCCATACTATGCCCGTAAACACGTCTGTTCCACCGCCGGTATGACGGTACATCCATATATCCCAATGCCCACGTCCTCATCGAATCAACTCCACCGCTGCGAAAATCTCCATACTATCCCCGTAAACACGTCTGCCCCGCCGGTATGACGGTACATCCATATATCCCAATGCCCACGTCCTCATCTGAATCAACTCCACCGCTGCGAAAATCTCCATACTATGCCCGTAAACACGTCTGTTCCACCGCCTGTATGACTCATTGCCAAAATCAACGCCATCATCATGATCGCCATTGCTACATGCACGTCCTCACCGAAATCGTTATAAACGCTATCCCAATGCCCACGTCCTCATCTGCATCAACTCCACCGCTGCGAAAATCTCCATACTATGCCCGTAAACACGTCTGTTCCACCGCCTGTATGACTCATTGCCAAAATCAACGCCATCATCATGATCGCCATTGCTATATGCACGTCCTCACCGAAATCGTTATAAACACTATCCCAATGCCCACGTCCTCATCTGCATCAACTCCACCGCTGCGAAAATCTCCATACTATGCCCGTAAACACGTCTGTTCCACCGCCTGTATGACTCATTGCCAAAATCAACGCCATCATCATGATCGCCATTGCTACATGCACGTCCTCACCGAAATCGTTATAAACGCTATCCCAATGCCCACGTCCTCATCTGCATCAACTCCACCGCTGCGAAAATCTCCATACTATGCCCGTAAACACGTCTGTTCCCCCGCCGGTATGACGGTACATCCATATATCCCAATGCCCACGTCCTCATCTGAATCAACTCCACCGCTGCGAAAATCTCCATACTATCCCCGTAAACACGTCTGTTCCCCCGCCGGTATGACGGTACATCCATATATCCCAATGCCCACGTCCTCATCTGAATCAACTCCACCGCTGCGAAAATCTCCATACTATGCCCGTAAACACGTCTGTTCCCCCGCCGGTATGACGGTACATCCATATATCCCAATGCCCACGTCCTCATCTGAATCAACTCCACCGCTGCGAAAATCTCCCTACTATGCCCGTAAACACGTCTGTTCCCCCGCCGGTATGACGGTACATCCATATATCCCAATGCCCACGTCCTCATCTGAATCAACTCCACCGCTGCGAAAATCTCCATACTATGCCCGTAAACACGTCTGTTCCCCCGCCGGTATGACGGTACATCCATATATCCCAATGCCCACGTCCTCATCTGCATCAACTCCACCGCTGCGAAAATCTCCATACTATGCCCGTAAACACGTCTGTTCCCCGCCGGTATGACGGTACATCCATATATCCCAATGCCCACGTCCTCATCTGCATCAACTCCACCGCTGCGAAAATCTCCATACTATGCCCGTAAACACGTCTGTTCCACCGCCGGTATGACGGTACATCCATATATCCCAATGCCCACGTCCTCATCTGAATCAACTCCACCCCTGCGAAAATCTCCATACTATGCCCGTAAACACGTCTGTTCCCCCGCCGGTATGACGGTACATCCATATATCCCAATGCCCACGTCCTCATCTGCATCAACTCCACCGCTGCGAAAATCTCCATACTATGCCCGTAAACACGTCTGTTCCACCGCCTGTATGACTCATTGCCAAAATCAACGCCATCATCATGATCGCCATTGCTACATGCACGTCCTCACCGAAATCGTTATAAACGCTATCCCAATGCCCACGTCCTCATCTGCATCAACTCCACCGCTGCGAAAATCTCCATACTATGCCCGTAAACACGTCTGTTCCACCGCCTGTATGACTCATTGCCAAAATCAACGCCATCATCATGATCGCCATTGCTACATGCACGTCCTCACCGAAATCGTTATAAACGCTATCCCAATGCCCACGTCCTCATCTGCATCAACTCCACCGCTGCGAAAATCTCCATACTATGCCCGTAAACACGTCTGTTCCCCCGCCGGTATGACGGTACATCCATATATCCCAATGCCCACGTCCTCATCTGCATCAACTCCACCGCTGCGAAAATCTCCATACTATGCCCGTAAACACGTCTGTTCCACCGCCTGTATGACTCATTGCCAAAATCAACGCCATCATCATGATCGCCATTGCTATATGCACGTCCTCACCGAAATCGTTATAAACGCTATCCCAATGCCCACGTCCTCATCTGCATCAACTCCACCGCTGCGAAAATCTCCATACTATGCCCGTAAACACGTCTGTTCCCCCGCCGGTATGACGGTACATCCATATATCCCAATGCCCACGTCCTCATCTGCATCAACTCCACCGCTGCGAAAATCTCCATACTATGCCCGTAAACACGTCTGTTCCACCGCCTGTATGACTCATTGCCAAAATCAACGCCATCATCATGATCGCCATTGCTACATGCACGTCCTCACCGAAATCGTTATAAACGCTATCCCAATGCCCACGTCCTCATCTGCATCAACTCCACCGCTGCGAAAATCTCCATGCTATGCCCGTAAACACGTCTGTTCCCCCGCCGGTATGACGGTACATCCATATATCCCAATGCCCACGTCCTCATCTGCATCAACTCCACCGCTGCGAAAATCTCCATACTATGCCCGAAACACGTCTGTTCCACCGCCTGTATGACTCATTGCCAAAATCAACGCCATCATCATGATCGCCATTGCTACATGCACGTCCTCACCGAAATCGTTATAAACGCTATCCCAATGCCCACGTCCTCATCTGCATCAACTCCACCGCTGCGAAAATCTCCATACTATGCCCGTAAACACGTCTGTTCCCCCGCCGGTATGACGGTACATCCATATATCCCAATGCCCACGTCCTCATCTGAATCAACTCCACCGCTGCGAAAATCTCCATACTATCCCGTAAACACGTCTGTTCCCCCGCCGGTATGACGGTACATCCATATATCCCAATGCCCACGTCCTCATCTGAATCAACTCCACCGCTGCGAAAATCTCCATACTATGCCCGTAAACACGTCTGTTCCCCCGCCGGTATGACGGTACATCCATATATCCCAATGCCCACGTCCTCATCTGAATCAACTCCACCGCTGCGAAAATCTCCCTACTATGCCCGTAAACACGTCTGTTCCCCCGCCGGTATGACGGTACATCCATATATCCCAATGCCCACGTCCTCATCTGAATCAACTCCACCGCTGCGAAAATCTCCATACTATGCCCGTAAACACGTCGTTCCCCCGCCGGTATGACGGTACACATATATCCCAATGCCCACGTCCTCATCTGCATCAACTCCACCGCTGCGAAAATCTCCATACTATGCCCGTAAACACGTCTGTTCCCCCGCCGGTATGACGGTACATCCATATATCCCAATGCCCACGTCCTCATCTGCATCAACTCCACCGCTGCGAAAATCTCCATACTATGCCCGTAAACACGTCTGTTCCACCGCCGGTATGACGGTACATCCATATATCCCAATGCCCACGTCCTCATCTGAATCAACTCCACCCCTGCGAAAATCTCCATACTATGCCCGTAAACACGTCTGTTCCCCCGCCGGTATGACGGTACATCCATATATCCCAATGCCCACGTCCTCATCTGCATCAACTCCACCGCTGCGAAAATCTCCATACTATGCCCGTAAACACGTCTGTTCCACCGCCTGTATGACTCATTGCCAAAATCAACGCCATCATCATGATCGCCATTGCTACATGCACGTCCTCACCGAAATCGTTATAAACGCTATCCCAATGCCCACGTCCTCATCTGCATCAACTCCACCGCTGCGAAAATCTCCATACTATGCCCGTAAACACGTCTGTTCCACCGCCTGTATGACTCATTGCCAAAATCAACGCCATCATCATGATCGCCATTGCTACATGCACGTCCTCACCGAAATCGTTATAAACGCTATCCCAATGCCCACGTCCTCATCTGCATCAACTCCACCGCTGCGAAAATCTCCATACTATGCCCGTAAACACGTCTGTTCCACCGCCTGTATGACTCATTGCCAAAATCAACGCCATCATCATGATCGCCATTGCTATATGCACGTCCTCACCGAAATCGTTATAAACGCTATCCCAATGCCCACGTCCTCATCTGCATCAACTCCACCGCTGCGAAAATCTCCATACTATGCCCGTAAACACGTCTGTTCCCCCGCCGGTATGACGGTACATCCATATATCCCAATGCCCACGTCCTCATCTGCATCAACTCCACCGCTGCGAAAATCTCCATACTATGCCCGTAAACACGTCTGTTCCACCGCCTGTATGACTCATTGCCAAAATCAACGCCATCATCATGATCGCCATTGCTACATGCACGTCCTCACCGAAATCGTTATAAACGCTATCCCAATGCCCACGTCCTCATCTGCATCAACTCCACCGCTGCGAAAATCTCCATGCTATGCCCGTAAACACGTCTGTTCCCCCGCCGGTATGACGGTACATCCATATATCCCAATGCCCACGTCCTCATCTGCATCAACTCCACCGCTGCGAAAATCTCCATACTATGCCCGTAAACACGTCTGTTCCACCGCCTGTATGACTCATTGCCAAAATCAACGCCATCATCATGATCGCCATTGCTACATGCACGTCCTCACCGAAATCGTTATAAACGCTATCCCAATGCCCACGTCCTCATCTGCATCAACTCCACCGCTGCGAAAATCTCCATACTATGCCCGTAAACACGTCTGTTCCCCCGCCGGTATGACGGTACATCCATATATCCCAATGCCCACGTCCTCATCTGAATCAACTCCACCGCTGCGAAAATCTCCATACTATCCCCGTAAACACGTCTGTTCCCCCGCCGGTATGACGGTACATCCATATATCCCAATGCCCACGTCCTCATCTGAATCAACTCCACCGCTGCGAAAATCTCCATACTATGCCCGTAAACACGTCTGTTCCCCCGCCGGTATGACGGTACATCCATATATCCCAATGCCCACGTCCTCATCTGAATCAACTCCACCGCTGCGAAAATCTCCCTACTATGCCCGTAAACACGTCTGTTCCCCCGCCGGTATGACGGTACATCCATATATCCCAATGCCCACGTCCTCATCTGAATCAACTCCACCGCTGCGAAAATCTCCATACTATGCCCGTAAACACGTCTGTTCCCCCGCCGGTATGACGGTACATCCATATATCCCAATGCCCACGTCCTCATCTGCATCAACTCCACCGCTGCGAAAATCTCCATACTATGCCCGTAAACACGTCTGTTCCCCCGCCGGTATGACGGTACATCCATATATCCCAATGCCCACGTCCTCATCTGCATCAACTCCACCGCTGCGAAAATCTCCATACTATGCCCGTAAACACGTCTGTTCCACCGCCGGTATGACGGTACATCCATATATCCCAATGCCCACGTCCTCATCTGAATCAACTCCACCCCTGCGAAAATCTCCATACTATGCCCGTAAACACGTCTGTTCCCCCGCCGGTATGACGGTACATCCATATATCCCAATGCCCACGTCCTCATCTGCATCAACTCCACCGCTGCGAAAATCTCCATACTATGCCCGTAAACACGTCTGTTCCACCGCCTGTATGACTCATTGCCAAAATCAACGCCATCATCATGATCGCCATTGCTATATGCACGTCCTCACCGAAATCGTTATAAACACTATCCCAATGCCCACGTCCTCATCTGCATCAACTCCACCGCTGCGAAAATCTCCATACTATGCCCGTAAACACGTCTGTTCCACCGCCTGTATGACTCATTGCCAAAATCAACGCCATCATCATGATCGCCATTGCTACATGCACGTCCTCACCGAAATCGTTATAAACGCTATCCCAATGCCCACGTCCTCATCTGCATCAACTCCACCGCTGCGAAAATCTCCATACTATGCCCGTAAACACGTCTGTTCCCCCGCCGGTATGACGGTACATCCATATCCCAATGCCCACGTCCTCATCTGCATCAACTCCACCGCTGCGAAAATCTCCATACTATGCCCGTAAACACGTCTGTTCCACCGCCTGTATGACTCATTGCCAAAATCAACGCCATCATCATGATCGCCATTGCTATATGCACGTCCTCACCGAAATCGTTATAAACACTATCCCAATGCCCACGTCCTCATCTGCATCAACTCCACCGCTGCGAAAATCTCCATACTATGCCCGTAAACACGTCTGTTCCCCCGCCGGTATGACGGTACATCCATATATCCCAATGCCCACGTCCTCATCTGCATCAACTCCACCGCTGCGAAAATCTCCATACTATGCCCGTAAACACGTCTGTTCCACCGCCTGTATGACTCATTGCCAAAATCAACGCCATCATCATGATCGCCATTGCTACATGCACGTCCTCACCGAAATCGTTATAAACGCTATCCCAATGCCCACGTCCTCATCTGCATCAACTCCACCGCTGCGAAAATCTCCATACTATGCCCGTAAACACGTCTGTTCCACCGCCTGTATGACTCATTGCCAAAATCAACGCCATCATCATGATCGCCATTGCTATATGCACGTCCTCACCGAAATCGTTATAAACACTATCCCAATGCCCACGTCCTCATCTGCATCAACTCCACCGCTGCGAAAATCTCCATACTATGCCCGTAAACACGTCTGTTCCACCGCCTGTATGACTCATTGCCAAAATCAACGCCATCATCATGATCGCCATTGCTACATGCACGTCCTCACCGAAATCGTTATAAACGCTATCCCAATGCCCACGTCCTCATCTGCATCAACTCCACCGCTGCGAAAATCTCCATACTATGCCCGTAAACACGTCTGTTCCACCGCCTGTATGACTCATGCCAAAATCAACGCCATCATCATGATCGCCATTGCTACATGCACGTCCTCACCGAAATCGTTATAAACGCTATCCCAATGCCCACGTCCTCATCTGCATCAACTCCACCGCTGCGAAATCTCCATACTATGCCCGTAAACACGTCTGTTCCCCCGCCGGTATGACGGTACATCCATATATCCCAATGCCCACGTCCTCATCTGCATCAACTCCACCGCTGCGAAAATCTCCATACTATGCCCGTAAACACGTCTGTTCCACCGCCTGTATGACTCATTGCCAAAATCAACGCCATCATCATGATCGCCATTGCTATATGCACGTCCTCACCGAAATCGTTATAAACGCTATCCCAATGCCCACGTCCTCATCTGCATCAACTCCACCGCTGCGAAAATCTCCATACTATGCCCGTAAACACGTCTGTTCCACCGCCTGTATGACTCATTGCCAAAATCAACGCCATCATCATGATCGCCATTGCTATATGCACGTCCTCACCGAAATCGTTATAAACACTATCCCAATGCCCACGTC
>JARIHP010000196.1:0-40544 GCA_029282125.1 Mycena amicta | reverse complement strand
AAGGAAGACCTGCAATGTTATATCCATGCCGACCACATTCCATTCATGCTCCTATCGCCTCCGGTCATGCTCCTATCGCCTCCGGACACGCTCCTGTCACACCGGAGCTTCCGGTCTTCCGGAGCCTCCGGACAGCCATCAACCTTTTTGCCATCTTCTGGTTCCACTCCAATCTCCTTCATACCATTCAACACCGTTACATCTACACACCCTTCCTGTGCCGTCCAGTTCAGTCCCCCCCCTTCCGGGACACCCTCCGGTCCATCAATTGATCGGAACACTCCGGAATCGATCGGAGAGCTTGGACACCTTATGTCTATCTCCTCGCTCTTCCTGTGCTCTCCCGTTCGCCCTCCACCTTCCAGTTCACCTTCCGGAGTTTCCGGACCATCAATCGATCGGATCACTCCGGAACCAATCGGAGAGCTCGGACACCTTATGTCTGTGTTCCCATCTATGTATGCTTCCATTTCCTCTCGCTTCAACACCTCTCCTTATTGTCCTCGCTCCTCTATCACTTCTCCATCCACTTCCGGAGTTGTCTTATTGTTAGACCCATCATTCCTTCCCGTCACACGACTTGCATCGTGTCCCCTTCTTATTGTCATTTACATCTTCTTACAAATCCTTCTCGCCTTATTGTCATCCTGCTTCCTTTCCTTTCCAGTCTTGACAATTAGGATCCTAGTATTATACCTCTAGCTATATCTCTGTACCTTAGCTTGAAAATAAAAGTTATCCCATGAATTCCTCTCATGGCTGATGTTCCTCTGTCTCTGTCTTCGCCTCGACTCCGGAAGCTATGCCTCATCTTCCGGATGTCTTTCTGTCTCCCTTTCGACTTGTGCTGGCTTTCGGGACCCTTCTGGCAACCAACCCGGACGCCCACCGGACGCCTTCCGGACTCTGTCCTCCATCGTCCGGTTCTGATCCGATCATTCCTGTTTGATCTGCATCCAGTCCGGTTTGCTTGCGCACGGTGCACTCTTCCTGCATCCCAACTTGCGCTAGCTTCCGATCTTGCCCCGGACTGCTTCCAGACCCTGTCTTCATCGTCCGGTTTTGATCCCATCATTCCTACTCCTTTCCGGTCCTTCCGGTTCGCCCTGCTCCCGTCCGGTCACTATATACCAGCATCTCTTCTCTTGTCCTCGGCTTGGGTTCCAGACAGTCGCACACCCTTCCTGAGTGTGGTGCTTGCGAGAATAGCCGATATGCCACTTCCCCGGTCTCCGGTCTCCAGATTCTGGTTCCGTGACGTCACATCGTCCGGTCACCCTTCCGTTCGGAAGTGGTTCCCTCCATCTGGCTCAGGATAACATGCAACAAGCTCACGAACTGGTGGATGCTGGGGATTTATACCTTCAAGGGGAGAACCCCAACTAGGTCCTACCGCGATTTTTCCTACTGGCTTTTTGCAGCAGGCCAGCTTCTTTGAGGGCAGGCCAGTTCACAAGCTCAGCGTCTTGCAGTCATTGCCCCCTTAGAATCGGTGTGTTCCAAAACGGTATTTAGTGTAGGATAAACACCCTACGGTAGCTACTTGCTATTGTCGGTAGACTCGTTGTTCACAGCCACACATGAGTGTAATAACTCCCCCCCATAAACTAGATCTTCAAGGCATGCTCGGCAGCTGCGTTTCCCGACTGAATTTCATCCACAGAATAACGTATTGACTGCAAAAGGTCCCACTGTGGGCGATAACTAATCTCAATCAGCCGACAAAACTTGAGGTAGAAAACGTGAATGACTGACTTGAGTAATTTTCTTGCGCGCGAGTCGTCGATAATCGTGTCAAGCATTTGCACATCGAGGGTCGATGGTTGTAAGAACACTGCCGTTCCTAGCCAGTGAGGAGTTAGGCTGGGCTTTCCTCCCGCAATCCGGTAAAAGGATATAGTAGGAAATAGCGCAAGAAGAGGAAGAGTTCCATGACGTGAGCCATAAGATAGATCAGAAGCGGTGGGAGCTTGGTGAAAACAAGGTCTCGCGTGGCATAATGCTGCAAATCCCAATCAGCCATTCGTCTACGAGCGGTAGGTCAAGCAAACCTTGATGACAGCCCTGGCATTTTCCATACTCCACGGTCGGCCTCGGCCGGTGATTACGAACCCTTGAGCAGAAACTTCGTCTGGAATCCGACGCAATGCATCTTCATACAGCAGATGGGCAGCCGCGGCATCCCACGCACAGATAGGTGTGGAACACCAAGGCTCGTCCCAAATTGGCACCTGATTTCGGTAGGTGAAAAGAAGAAGAAGCTACATCTCGGTGACCTACTTGCGACATGGTGAGCGTACTGCTCACGAACCGATCATTGGGCCCAAGAATAGTGCTGTGCGGCGGCAAAAAAAAGTCAGGTCGAATGATGAATCGGAACCGGGAAGATACTCACCCTCCAGGCCGCAAAATCCCCGTCTTGATTCCATGGCTATTCTGAGCATCGATCACCAGCTGCTCCGCCATGCGCTTCGACCGTGCGTAACATCCTTCGTGGAGGTATTTCGGCGCCGGTGTCTCATCGCTGACTTGAGCAGGAAAAGGATCGAAGTCAACCCGCAGGAACTTGGGCATCGGCAGCACTGTATCGACGCTGGATGTATAAATCAGCATTGCGTTCGGGAGCTCCTTTGCGACCTCCAGAACGTTCTTTGTGCCGAGCACATTAACGTTGTAGGACGCGCTGAAGCAATATTCGGCGCGTTCCCAGAATCTTATGATGGCTGCTACATGATATATCACCGTCGGCAGCTTGCCTTGAGCCATGAGTCCGTCTCGAACAGAATCCAGGGATGTGATGTCCGTCTTGACAAATGAGACGGCAGGATTGTTGAGAATATCTGGTGGAGGGGCGTTGACATCGAGGATTCGGACGTTGCGTTCGCCCCGCATGATGAGCAGCCGGACGATGTAGCTTTAATAGCAGGCAATTGAGTGTTCGTTCGGTGACGGAATGGCCCAGGATCTACGTTCCCAAGAACCCAGAGCCGCCGATGACCGCATAGCCTGCGAGAGTTTGAGGCGGGATGGCCTTGAGCATGTCTATTTCCTTGTACGAGACTGCGTCCAGTTGATCTGGCGTCGGGAATGGGTGTGCATTGGATCGGGATGTCGTCGACACGGGGGAGCGCCTCAGTCTGATAGCTAGCCTGTAGGAAGAGGACGGGGAGTAGGCCGAGCAGGCCGAGCATGAGAGCACAGAGGAAGAGATTCGCATCAAATGTGACACTGGCATGAGTGACGGCGTCTGCATTCGACTTCGACGGCTTCCTTGTCAGCCACTGGCGTCAATCGAGGCCAATCAGCTGCAGGCAGCTATCCCGGATGACAAGGAAACAATCAGACGCCCGCTTTATATGGACAGCAAGCCGAATCTCCCGCGTTTGCTTCCCGGTCAACAACCCAACCAGACCTTCCCAGATCGAATCGTGGTTATTCTAGGTGTGATTCTCTGCCCACGACCAATCAGGGACCTGTGAACAGCTCACCCTGCACCCGTCTGTTCATTTCGAGCCTGAGCCGGTATATCTCAAGCCACACTTCCATCTACCATCTCTTTTCGTGCACAGTAGCCAGCGGCGATGTTCCGACAGCATCAAAGATTATCACAGCATGCAAACCATTCACTTTCCCCCGCTTCTGGTTCGCACGACGCGCTGCACGGCCCCACACCAACCTTGTCTCTGCTTTCCACCTCGGCACGCGTCGATGCTCTCCTTTCGAAGGTCCTTCCCCGCCAGCCCCGAAGCTCTGTCTCCGGGACACCCTTATTCGCTCGATAACTCGAAGAAATCGTGCCAGGTCCCCTTTGTCGAGTTTCGCGGAAACGGCCCGCCGTCGTCGAATTTCGGACATCCGGGAGACGTGTACGTCGATTCGACACCCTCTTCCTACGCTCTCTACTGGAGAGATCGCAATGGACGCGAACCTGGGCCGTGGCGAAGATGGACTGCATTGCTTCTCGACCAGGTGCCGCTCTACAAGTATCTGGTATCGCACCCCTGGGCGGACGATGCACAAAGATCGGACCTGTATCTGTGGGTAGATCCTACTGGCGTCTCGTGGACCTCAAGAGCGGAAATTTGTGCCAGTCGCGTCTTGATGATCCAGAAAAACATTGCTACAATCTCGCCCGGAGAGCGGAATCCTGATGTTGCAGCTCTCGTTGCAGAAATCTTGGTCAAGATGATCGACGCGGAGGATCGTCGGACGCTACCCCCGATTCTCGAGCGGAGCCAGACCAGCCCAACACCGTATACATCGCCATCTGTGACAGGCAGAGGTCGCTCCCAGTCATCCGCCAGTCATTACTCCTCCCCCGCCGCATTACCACAACGCGATCCGCGGCCATCGTCTCCTCAGAGTCAATATCCTTCAAAACGACGAAACACGATAACCAATCCGCCTCAACACGAGCGGTCAACTACTCGTCTACCACCTTTGGGGGCCACAATCTCACCGCGTTTGCCGCCCACGGCCCACCCATCTCGCGCGAAAAGTCCCCCACACACGCATGCACCGTCCTCATTCAGACCTTCCCCTTATGAGCGTCCGGCCCCATCTCCATCACCCCATCCGATATCGCCCCGCATCACGCCCTCCTTCTCTGATCACCGTCCGCAACCAGAGCATTATCGCCGTGAAACGACGTACCCTGCCGAATACCCCGCCACCAGTTCCAGACGGCATGAATCCGACGACGATGACCGCAACTCCCCGCCTTCCCCTGGCCGCCCTCGAATGGTATGTTGCCCTTTATTGAGTATGGCACACATCTCACGGACTCCAGGTCGTCCACCTGCCAATGAACACGAGAATTTCGGCAAGTGGCTTGGATTGACCGCGTTGGTTTCATCTAATCTGTGAAGTAGCTTGGACTGAGATGCAACGGGCTCAATACGCTGAAGCCCATTTCAAACGAGGTACGCGACGGCGCTTTTTATGTATACATCTGACCATCCTCCCAGAGCTCCGGCAAAAAAATCGCGAACTTGCAAAATGTGCGTCACATCACCCCTTCGCACAACTGTACTGAGGACAAGAACAGTCAAGAAGAAGGAGAAAGATATTATAAGCCGTACGTTCCAGCGCACCCAAGCGATGCTGCCGTCGCTAAACGCTCGACAGTTTCCTTCCTATACCAGAAGAAAGAGCAGGAATTGCTTGACGGTGGGTGTCCGCTTGACATTCAGCCATTGACACCCAGCTGATCCAATGTCCAGCGCTGGCCAACGCCGAGAAGAGATCCAACGACGAGGTCGAGAAACAGCGTGAAGGTCGTCCGACCACTTGAGCTTGTTTCTGATATCTTACCACCCTACAGCTGTGCGGGCCGCCCAAAGCCACGTTGAAGAGGCAGAACAACAGACTCGGGACGCAGGTGGCCGCTCCTTTACTGCGATTGCCATGACTCTAAAGACCCGTAGTGCGCGATCTGCGACGGCTCGAGGATGGTGACTACAAACCTTCTTGTATGATACGACTAAATATCCACCACAGTTTTAGGTGATGCTCGGAAAGAGATCCAGCGCTTGAAGTCTTGTATGTTACTTTGTTCCTCTGTATGCCCTTGCTAACTCTTATGACTAGATGCGGAGAAGATTGAAGTCGAGAACGAGGGACTCAAAGATGGTACGCCGATTTTCCTCGTTGTTCAATTGCTTGAATCCTGGTTCGTCGATGCAGAAATGAGCAAGTTCTCATCCACTCGCTCGGACCGGCCAAACAGTATGCTTCAACCTTGCGCGTTTACTGTATACTGACGCCTGACGCAGGCCGAAATCACGCATGATGGAATGCGGACTCTGTCGTTATGTTGCTTTCCTATTGCTATCGCTGCTGTCGTTACATCTATGCATGTATTCATTTTGGATTTCTACGCCGGATCGTGGTTTTCTGTTTCTCAGCGCCAGGAGAGATTCTTTTCACGATCGTCTCCGCGGCGGCGGCGCTTGGAATATCCTGGGCCACGCGCGTGCGAAGGCAAACTGAATGGGACTAACCCAAGGATCAAGGAAAAAACGAAGCTGCGAAGCTATGGAAATCGCAGTTCGAATATCAGAGATGGAAGCACCATAGATTCGACCCATGCGGCTATGCGAGCATTGGAGGAAGAAGTTGCTCGCGCGTTCGGTGGGTTGCATGTGACCGTACTTCTGATGTCACTCTCCCTCGATGAAGAGGTCCGACTGTACACCACCAACGCCGACCGCGAGCGATACAACCTGCTTGCGACGCTGTTCGGCATCGTCGTGGCCCTCGACTACCTCGAACGGGCGTATGTCCGCGACTCGATAACCTCTGCAGAGTGGGTCATCGTCGACCTCCGCAGCGTCCGTGAAGGCTGAGCTGTGAAGAGATACTCTCCGGCATGCACCCGTCTGCTCTCCCAGTACAAGACTATGCTCAAGCTTGTTGGCGATGACGTTCAGTCCATCGAGCAGTTTATGAGTCGCTATCGGTGCGCATTTGTCTCCCTTGTCTCGTCACTCATTCCTTCTCTTTTCCTAGATGGACCACACAGCAGCGATGCACCGCATCAAAGTCGGCGTTCCCGCAACCGTCGAGCACTCGAGCGAGGCGGGCCCAGAGACGAGCAAGTGGGTCGCACAAACGACGCAGGTGTGTCTTCTGTCCGAACCACAATCTCGAGAGGACGCTGAGAGACTTGAAAGGGCTTCATTACGTTCATGGACGCCCTTAAACTACGAATGTGGGCCAAAGACCAGCTCCATCCCATATTGCAGGAACTCGTCACGGGCTATGCGCGGTTCAAAGGCAGCAAGGATTGGGAAGGCCGCAGCCGCATGGTTGGATGGTGCACTTTACTCATCTCCTCACCGTGATCTCGTATTCATCGCTTTTCAGGCTAATCACTCTAAACGCCATGAAAGCGTCCGAGGAAATCACAGAGGAGCAGTCTCGACAGGTGCCGCCTGTCCCATCCAAATATCGCTGTACTAATCGTACCTCTCCAGCTCCTGTTTGACGTTGACAATGCGTACACCGAGTTCTTCAGAAGTCTGAGCGGCGGAAAAGACGATGCATCTTGATAAGACCTCAATTAACCTGTGTATTAACAGTACAGATTTACAGCGCTAGATATGTAGTATGATGTAGCATCCAAACCCAAAAAAAAACTCTACATGACAATGCATCGTTGGTCAGGATCCAACCCAGCTCTTGTAGCTGCTCCTGCGTCGCCCCTCCTCGTTCTGCTTCAACTTCAAATTGGCCTCCTCCGGGAACCAGTCGCGCATAAAGTTGAGCATTGCCCAATCGACATTCGCTAGACAGAGTCAGAACAGAATCCGGCCACGAACGTGCGTTACCCACATTTATCCGCAAGCAATACACACCGCGAGCGACACATGGGACAGTCAGCACTCCCGCGTTTCTGCATCTTCACCAGACACCGCACGCAGAAGAGGTGCCCACACGTGAGCCTAATCGGCTTGAACGCGATGCTCGTGCAGATAAGGCACGCATAGTCCTCCAGCGACGGGATGATCGGTAGTAGTGTCGTCCCTAGCTCTTGCACGAGGATGCGCGGCAACGAAGTGTCGTTCGCTGGGAGCAGCAGGAGAGCGTTAGTGTTCTGAGCGTCGGTTGCAGGAAGTGCAGTCCGTTTGGCATGTTTCTTTAGGATCTTCCGAGTTGCTTCGGCATTAGCCACTTCAAACTGTATTACGAGAGTGTTATAAGAAGAGAAAACGATGTGGCGGGTTTCTCCCACCTTCTTCACATTCAGGATGAACAGATTGAGCTGCAGGAACGACTGCAGGGCCGCTCGGCTCTGTGGCAGCTTGAGCTTCCGCCCGTCGCCGAGTGCCCTGGCAGTTACGCGCTCGACAAAAAGCTTCAGGCGTTCCTCAGCATCTTCAACGGTGCGCTCTCCTCGATGGCGCTCCGAAACACTCTCGAAGATTTCGGCCTCGACGTACAATTGGAATATCTCGCGCCACGAATAGAGGTCACTCTGCGACCGCATTAGAACTACTACCCGGAACCCGAAGCACGCTTACCTTTCTGCTGGCTGCATCAACTCGGACGCCTCCCGCGTCCGCCCTGAGCGGCGAATGGACCTTGAATCCCGAAGCCGCGGATGAAGGTCGCGCCGAGCTTGATACGGTCTTGTCAGTTCCTGGAGCGTCGACGAACTGGGCTCGGATGATGAGGAGATGGTCCGAAAGGGCTTTGAGCGTCGTCGCAAGAAGCTGGAAGAATGCTGAATCCGATGCAGGGGAATCACCATCTGGCCGGAAGGATCTGGAGGCTGGGCGCCGACTGCTGCTCGCGTTGGAGTGCCCACAAGAGCGCGAGCTGCGATGTGGTATTCTCAGTGTCCGTCTCTGGGTCGAGTTCAGCCGTGTCTTCCAAGGCTTGAATGCCTGGTGCATCCGGTGGGTCGACCAACAGACGAGGCGCGGTTCGATGAGCCCCGAGTCGCTATTGAACTCGTATGCGAGGCGTGCTGGAGCGGACTCTCTTTCTTTCCCCTTCCCTGCTGCGCCAGATTGCAGAAGGCCTTGCAGGACGGATGGGCCGAGCCCCAAGGATGCGAGCTCGGTGACGCCTTGGTTTATGAGTTTCTTGAGCTAGAAAACTCCGTCAGGGAAACAACCAAGAAAGTTGGTGGCAATTTACTTGTCGGTATTGAATCGCATTCTGGCTGAGTTCGGGGGGAAGTTCTTCGGATGAGTTGAGTGTAAGTTCGCGCGAAATGCATCGCGCGTGACGCTCCCCCAATAAGGCAATCACGCCAGTCCGCGACGCGGGACCAAAAGTGTTGCACACATATATTTCTCGAAATGCCATTACAGTAGTATTACAGTGTACTGTATTGTCGCTTATTGTCGGGTGATATACAGGCAGACGCGGTAGAGACATCATGACTAGATCATGATGCCTTGAAAGAACCGTGCTTGAGAATGCACCTATAAATGCCATGTTCTGCAGAACGCTCTATATACCCACCGTCCAAACCGACACTACAATCATGTCTGGTACGCAGTACTCGATGACCGCCGAAGATCGCGTCCAATGGCGCGCCCCCGACACTCGTACAACCAGCCAATCTGCGCGCCGCTATCAAGTCCGGAAAGCTCATGTTCGGGAACGGCCCTCACGTTCCCAAGCCGCCATGTCGCTAAATGGCTCGCGGTTACTTGGCGCCGATTGGCTTTGGGATTGTGGGTGCCCAATCTAATCGCATGGGTACGACTGACTCGCGTTGGAGGACGCTGAGCACGTCGGGTGGAGCCCCAAACTCCTCGTCGAGTGTATCCAAATCATCATCCACGAGAGCGGCGGCAATATGATCCCCGTCGTGCGTGTGCCTAGCAAGAAAGCCTATGACTGGATGGTGAGTGGACTCGCTCACACTGGAATCGCCTTCGCTTACCTCTTGTGCTTCAGTCGTGGGCCTTGGACGCAGGTGCAGGAGGCATCATTGTCCCTCACATGGAGAGTGCCGAAGAAATGAAGGAGGTTATCGCGAATTGGTCGATTCCCACCGATTGGGCACCGTTCCTATCCTCCCTTCACATTTGTAAGTTGTGCATTGGTTGCAGACCACATTTAGACTAACCTGCCCGCGCGCCAGCTCCCAGGGCTCAACGACTAGCGCGGGAGAAACACCGGGAGAAACACCATTCAGTCTCGCCAACAAGCATGTGGCAATCATACGCAGATCGAGAGCAGTAAAGGCATTGCAAATCTTGCAGAGATTATCGCCTTTGATGAAGTGAGCGCGTTCATGGTTGGCCGTGCGTCTGCTTTTGAGCGAACAAAGATTGACGCACTGACCTCTCATTCTGCAGCGGGCGACCTCCGTCTTGACCTAGGTCTCCCTCTTGGCTTTGTTGGTGAAGAGGCCAACATTCCTTGACGCCATGGCCGCTGCTACAAAAGCCGCGAAAGAGCGCGACATCCCCATCGCAGGTACGAGCCATGGTACTCTGCGAGTATTGTGGTCGTTAACTTGTTGTTTTGTCTTGTCCATTGCTACTAGGGTTCGCAATTGGCCCAGAAAATGCTAAAGCTGAGGCTAGATCAAGGCTACCGCCTCATTTCTGAACATGATGGTGAACTTGAACTTACTCCTTCCCTTCCGTTCTTGATGAATCCGCCAGGACATGCATGCTATGATGTTCGGCATTTTGACGGAGTTGGGGACGGGGAGAGCCGTGGCGGAGGAAATATCTCCAAGAGCAAAGCCGCGGCACAAGAGTGATTTTGTGACAGGCCCTGTGAAAGCTCGGCAACTCAAAGGTTGCTCTGATACGAATTTCTGCTCCGGCCATATTCACTTCTGGCAGCGACTTTCGCGGCCTTCTGCTCTATCGCTGTTCTAATGAATCTGATTGTGTCCCGCTTTTTAACTCACGCCCACTCTGACCACTTCTCGCACCAAATACCAGAAGGCTGAGATGGTGAGAAGCCACCCATCGTGTCAGTTTCCATGGTGAACATCGTTCAATCTGTCTTGGTGAGTCTGATATCACACTTCTTATGCTCAAGTTCGCGGCAGCGGCAGTAACATAACCTCTATGGTCGCACCACCGCCCGCGTGTTTGCTCTGGTTCGGAATCAATAGAACATGTGCACTCCGCCGTAAATTTACCACCGTGACGGGTAGTTAGATTTCATATAGTTTTTGGTACTGCAGATCTAATACAACAATACCGTCGACAAAGTTATTTTGCAAGAACGGCCATTTCGGCACACACCACGCCTACCCCGCGATTCCCATGGCAAAGCACTGGGAGAGCATTCCAATAGGCAAAGGTCGCTTTGCCGGATAATGATTCCCTTCTGCTTGAGAATCGCGCGCCAGAGAAGACCGGCGAGGCTCGCGCTGAATGTAAAGCTCACCGCTCCAATGTTACTCGCAACAGCAAGTGCGATGGCCGCTGCGCGTTGGGTTTCAGAAGGGAGTAGGGACGCCCGGACGACTTTGGTCAATAAGCTGACAATCAAGTGTCTCAGATACTGGAACAAGAAGTTTAGAGTAAGAGCACGTACATTGTTGCGCCAATGTTGGTGCCAGAGAGATTACAAAGAATGATGCCCAAGATACCGATGATCCAAATAGTGAGATATGGACTCGTTGGGTCGTGTTCTGTGGCGCGGCGGAGCCACGATGCGAACACATCGATCCACCGTTGGTGAGCGAAGCGCCTCGATCAGAATGAACTGCGAGAAGGCAAAGGGTATAAGGGCGAACGGCAGTCGCGGAAGGGCGGTGAAGAAGGTGGGATAATGCACCGCCAGCCTCGCGCGTTTGTTGGCGAGTGTGAGGAAGAAAGACTTTGCAGTCGGCTGCTGGAAGCCCACAGATGGAGGTCGGGCGCTCGGAGTTGATGAAGCGGCAGTGTCGTCCTGCTGGACAATGGAGCCTTCTGGCTGCGTCATTCGGCGTTTGAGGGCTTGTAGGACAATGTCCTCTCCCTCGATACGCGCCGGATGGTCCTGCGGGCCCGGGGCGTCATCTGAGGATCGGCGTCGGGGAACAAGGCCGAGCATCGGGATGTTATGGACGAAACGGTAGTGATCCCAGGCAAGATCGTAGAGGAACTTGGCGACCGCAAACGGCAGGCTGATCTTCCATACATCTACGTGGAAGAAGCTGACGATTATGATAACGACGAGACACATTCCCAGAAGGATGCCTCCGACCCAGGCACTTTGAGGGTCGAGTAGGACCGATCGTACATCCAAATCGGCTGTCGTCTGTAATCTTCGGGGGATGTATTTTTTGTTTCGGAACTGCAGACCGAGCGCGATGAATCCCGCAACATTGCATGCCAGGAAGGGGAGAATTAAGTAGACGGTGTATCCGGCGTTGTTCAAGTTGAAGCCCTCGCAGATGACAACCTGTTTCTAGATTAAAATCGCGCAGAGTGAGATCTGGAAGCCAGTACATTCGTCGGATTGCCCACGAACCTGTCGGAGGTGAAAGGGTGGAGAAACCCATGATTGTGACGCACAGGACCATGCTCGCCGTGTTGGCAGCAGCAAACTCGGACATCAACCATGAAATGGGCTGAAACAAAGTTACTGACAAAGAAATGCTCTAGTCAAATCATACATTGAGCTCCGAGACCTTGGTGTAGTAACATAAGAAAGCCGTCCCCGAGAGGATTACTGTAGGACCGTTGAGTCACTTAAGTAATTAATAAGTCACCTCACGCACCTGGATCATTGCCCAAGAAGATACTGAGCACGGTGAGGAGGAGATAGAAGTAAAAATAGAGTTTCCATCCGTTGGAGCCGCCTTGAGAGCTTTTAGTTGGTTTCACTGGTTCTGGCCGGGCAAATCACACACCTTTGTTACTAACCCAGAAGGCGGCTGCCTGCAGGACCCCGGTGATATCCAGCGTAATGGCCATGTAGGCGAGCGAGAAGAAGAGAATCAGGATGTTGTATGGCTTCATCCCATCTTCAGGCGTCGTCAGCAAAGGAAACGAATACGAATGCTCCATCATACCAGTGCCAACGATCCCGTCTCGAATCTACCCCAAGTAAGAATTCGAACTGGAGGCAGATGACGCAAAAGTGGCACCTGCGCTGGTCCGAGGCACTGTGCCGCCCATAGAACCGCAATAGCGAGGATTGGAGCGGTGGTGAGATTCAATTCAAGGCGCTTGCGTCCGATATACGGCAGCGATGGGGTGGCAATCGTCAGAGGGTGGATTACGGCGGCTATTGAGAGCACGAAGATGACGAGCGTCGCGATTGAAGACCCAGTGATTCGCGCCATTACAGCTTTTGTGCAAGGTGGCCAGCTATATATACTGATTCAGAAAAGCTCCGCATCCGATGATGAAGTCCCGGCGAAGGCTAGCGGGCCCATAAGCCGCAAGCCAAGCGAAAAGGTGTGGTACGCCGAGAGCAAGTCACACCGTTTGCGCGTGGTTGCCCCTTGATTTCATACAGATCTCATCCCGCGACTCCTACAGCTTTGCCACTGTACGGCCCTTCCGCCTTCTAGCTGACATGCAGTGCATACTGCGAAGTGGAGCCCACTCTTATACACACTCCTTCTCAATCGGACTCCACTTCCTATTTCTTTCCGTGGCTTGAGGCTTGAGCCCGTCTTCAAGCCATGGAGTTGCCAATCGAGCCCTACCGAAATATGCAGATGCCTCCTCGCATACCACAACCGTCTCACAGACATGCCGCGCCCTCAGGACCGTGGCCTTTCCTCGATTTGGATTCAGAGGTACGTGCAGGGCCAGACTGTCCCCGTGAAACCGACAACCTTTGGAGATCGATCCCAACCAACTTGAGCGCCCGCGACAGGCCCTATCAACTCAGCCGATAACAGACTGGACAAAAGTGAGTGCCCGTCGGTATATCGAATGTTCGCTGCTGACCCTCTCAGTACCCACAAATTTTATTTAGCAATTGGACCTTCGCACAACAAGCCAAGAGTGGTATTAGCAAAGTCGTCAACCGTTCTCCCCGAGAACCGTGCAGCATATACTATGTCAATGTCGGAACAGACGGGCGGTTCTCTCCCAGCGACAATTTTGCCATCACCGAAGAAAACAAACACGAGTATTGGGAGAGACTGAAGGATGTACCCACACCAGATATCAAACTACGCGCTCTCTTTGTCGATGAGATCAATGGGCCAGTGCTCCAGTGCGTGTTGCGTTTCCCTGAGTCACATCGAGTTGATTTTTTTTTTTGAAGGATGCTCGGTACCGCTTACAACATCGAGCCTTTCTTCTTTTCTTCGTCCCTCAACTGGATACCTGCTCGGTACCAAGAAGCAGTCGGAGAAGGCGATCATATCACCATAACTCTTCCGTTCCTTCGGTCCATGAGAAATCCCACCACTATGCCGCCCAGTCCAACCTCGAGCTTCGCTCCTACGATACCCACTCTAATGTCAGGAGATCAGGTCATCGACACACAAGCTCCATTAGGACTGAGTTCAAGTGCGTTCCCTCCACTGTCTCGATGCATGTGTGACTGTTTTGCCCAGGTAACCACATACTGCTCCCCGATATCCTCGCGGTGCACATGATACGCTCCCCCGTGCTGAGTACGATCATCAGCTACCATCCTCCGCACATACATCGGACAACGTCAGCCTACACGCTTCGTACGCGACTCCTTGCCGCCGGACAGTCCGTTTACTGGAACAAAATATTCACTGCCACGATCGGTTCCGACCCGACTTTCGTGCTCCTTGCGCTCCTGTGGTATCCGCTCTACGCCTTCGACGAGTCGTTGGAGGCCCTGTATACACATATCTGTTGGCTTGTGTGTTCCTCTCCTCTGCATACCTTGATTATTTGCTAACTCTCCGGCTAGGAATCGCGGGTCATGGGGAATACAGATATGACGTTGACGCAGCAGTTACACGTCGTACGGGCACACCTACTGCACTATGCTTCACTACTTGAAGACTTCCGCAAAACCGTGGTGTTTGTTGCGGAAACCGCAAACCCCTTGTTAGATTACCCACCTGACCCGCCATCGGATGCTATGGTTCTCATGAAAGAGCTCATGCGGCGAGAGTCGAACAACTTGTTAAATGAGATCGCGCGACTTGAGCAGAATCGGAGCATGCAGGATAACCGGCTGAAGAACGTTATGAATCTAGTACGTTTCCACCACTCGGTTGAGTGGCCTCATTCCTAAAAAAAATGTTGCAGGCTTTCAGTAGTGTTGCGCTGGAGGACAGTCGGAGAATGCAGAAACTCACCGAAGCAGCTGTGCGGGATAGCGCAGGTCAGTGTTTCAGTCGACTCCGTACATCACGCTCATCCCTTCAAAGCTATGAAGCAAATCTCCTACCTCACCATGTTTTTCCTCCCTGCCTCGTTCGCAGTAAGATTCGTTTCACATTCATTTCCCTGCATAACAGATGAGCCAGGCCGCCGTTTTCGGAATGAATGTTCAGGAAATTGCCCCAGGTCAATCATAATCCATGCCGAGACTTGAAGAACATATTCTAACCAACCACAGATACGACTGAAACCTTGGCGCATTATGTTGCATTCGCAGTTCCCTTGACTGCCGTGACTATTTGGATTATCATGGCTTTCCAATACCGAAAGCGTGATCCAAACAGCCTCGTGCATGAAGAGGAGCAGTCTATCTGGCACAAATTTTCGTGGCCTGTGCTCTCAATTAGACGTGGTATTCGAGCAGGCAAATCGCGCGCTGCCACTATGTCGCGGCCCAACTCCGCGATTCTTTCGCGTCCTTCGTCGAGGCCGTTCCCATAATCATGATAATGATTGCGGTAGACACTAATTGCATTCCTACACACTCACTATAATCGTAGCAAGAGGAACTTACATGTATATTTCAAATTCAAGCCCAACGAGCTTTCAAAAGGTCAGAGCCGCGCTCTCCGATCACGTATGTCGCCGCCTGAGTGTGGGCGCTCGGTACGAGCGGCTTGAACAAAGTTAGATGGGGGGCACTTGCAGGAAATGATACTCACCAGGATTGAAGCGTCGATAACACGGAGCCCAGCAGTACCCTTCACGCGCAAGTCGGGGTTAACAACACCATACGACGCGTCTCGGGCGGACATCCCAACACTCCCAACCAGGTGTGAGAATGACCTTGTGTTGTTGCGAATGAAAGTTTCCAGCTCATCTGGTGTCAATACCCCCGAGGTCGACGACAGGAGCAATAACATAATCTTTGAAAGCATCGGCGGACACGAATCGCTGTGCTTGTTCAATCGCCGCGCGGAGGGTGTACAGGTCGAAGTCGCTCGTCAGGAAATTGGGGTTGATGAGCGGGGGCAGGAGAGGGTCGCTGCTGTTAAGCGTGATTGTACCGCCTGCGAGATCGTCAGCGAGATAAGAAGCATTGGGCTATCTGAAAGACGAGACTGACGACTAAGGGGACTGACAACGACGGCACTCATTGCCATGTGGTTTCCGGGAACCGCTGCACCCGCTCCGATGTTGACCACTCCAGCCTGATGATGTCACGAAGTTGCAATTTTTTGGAGGGGGCGACGTACATTAAAAGTAAGCTCAATGTGTGGGGCTTTCTTGCCAGCAGATGGATCGTTGAACTTGTCGAATATTGTGTCGTTCTCCTTTAAGCGGAGCCAGCCGACATTGGTCGTCGCTGTAGTCGACAGCGGGCCCGTATGCGACCTGTCCCATTCAGCTAAAGCATCGTTGAAGGTGGTGTTGTTGTTTAGGTTATCAGCTGTTTCGGTCGAGTTCACCGTCCAGCTGAGCGCAACTGACGGGTGGTCGGACACGTTCCGACCAACGCCGGGAAGGTGGAGCACAGAAGGGATCCCTAGTGCATCAAGCGCATCTTTGTCCCCAACACCACTGTGCATCAAAATCGCCGGCGATCCAACCGTGCCGGCTGAGAGAATAACTTCATTGCGCGCTCTAACAACCACTGTCGCCCCTATGAGAGGGTATCATGAATCGACTCGAGCGACAGGGAGTCAAGGGAAATCTCACCAGCCGTCACAAACTCAACGCCGCCAAAGGTGATCTTGCCACCGTTCGTATCTGGTTCCACGAGTCGTGTAACTTGAGCATGAAGGAGGACGTGTAGGTTGTGTCGGTGGGATACATCCGGGAACAAATATGCGGTCGCCGCGGTACTACGAACGCCGCGACCGATTGTCATTTGTGCCCAGCCTACAAAGGTAGATTATGGAAGGCGAAAGAAGAAATGGGCGAGCCATACCAACTCCGAGGGGATGGCCCGAGTTTGCATCCAGATTGAACGGAAAGTCAGGAAGTTCCTTCGTCGCTTGTATGATACGCGGGCCTAAGGGCCATGCAAAGCCACTCAAACTCGTATGCACCTTTCCACGGGTATTATGGACGGCTGGATTATATTGGCCCTCGAGGCATATGAGGAGAGGACTGTGTGAGGAGATAGCTGCGTACAGACGTGTCGTGGTCGTCTGCTGGAGGCCCCCAGTGTTCGCTCTGAATTGTTCAAAGAAAGTTGGAGTGGTCGGGTGCGCCATACCTTCAAAAAGTACGGGAACACGCTGTCCCATGACCACCCATCGTCTCCAGTCAACGTTGCATAGCGATCCCAGTCGTCCGCGCTGGCCCTTGTATAGAGCATGACGTCTAGCAAACACGGCTTTAGCCAGCAGCAAAGAAAGGAAGAAGTCCTACTATGGGCACTACATCCTCCGAGCATATACGCTGAATAGAAAAGCGTCAGACTCGGTATCAGCTCGTGACGTATTCCAAACTCACCTCGAGGATACGGAAGCGTCCTTCCATTCAGACCAGCTTGAGGGGTCGTCGAATAGTCTGTAATCCCATAAACACAAAAGCACGGATAAGAACCGCCTCGAACGCACTCCAATCGTGCACATTGGGCTCTATCAACAGATTGTTGAATAGGAATGGCACTTCCGAGTCCAGAACGCCTGCACTCCTGGGGAGGACCGTCAAAACGTCTACAGAAACCAGCTTGAAGTACGAACGTCGAGCCTGCTTCGAGTACTAGGACCGTGAAGCGCGAAATCTCGGTCAATCGGTTTGCAACAACAAGTCCAGCAGTTCCGCCTGTTGCGCATGTCAACGTCCTGAGTGCTCAGAAGCCACAAGAACGCGCCGCCAATGACTACGAAGTCGAATTCACGGCCGGGAAGATCCTGCAGGCGCTCGTAAATCCTGCTCGAGCACAGCAGAGGTAAGAGCGACAGAGCAGGGAGGAGAAACTTGAGAGGGCCCATCGTGCTGACTTCTGCAGGCGCTCGTAAATCCTGCTCGAGCACAGAGGTAAGAGCGACAGAGCAGGGAGGACCCGGAGGAAAAACTTGAGAGGGCGCCTTATGACTTCTGCCTACGAAGGCGTATTTGAATCGGTTACATCTTGAACGCCGGTACTGTTGTCGTGGACGATGAAGACTCTAAAGAGGAAATACGGCCGGCGTCACGGAGCTTCGCAACGCTTGGCGCTGCGCTGCCCGAACTAAACGGAAGATACCGAGGATATGGCGCAGTCGAAGTTGGCACGAATGATCCGTACTTTGATCCGCTTATACCACGGTATGATGGCAACGACCAATCCGCGATAAACTTCGCATTTCTTACTCGATAACCGTGAGAAGTAGTGCGATCGAGAGGTATTATCATCTCGCGTCGACCGTTCCAAAAGAAATGAATTTGAAGGAAAGCCAGCTTACATCCGAGTCCACGTCTCCTTGATCAGATCCGCTGCTCGCTCAGCAACAACATATGTGGCTGCCTGGGTGTGCGCGCTCGGCACAATCGGCTTCACAAATAAAGTCAGCTCTACAGGACGCGCAGAGCATCGAGTCTCACCAGGACCGACGCGTCGACGATCCTCACACCCTTCGCGCCTTTCAAAACCAAATCTGGATCCACCACGCCCCAGGATGCATCACGAGCTGAAATCGCTGCACTGCCAACCAAGTGTGACGAGGAGCTCGCGGTATTGCGAATGAACGTGTCCAACTCGGCGTCAGAGGTGATATTCGAGAAGAGATCGGCGAGGATGTAAGAGCGCCAAGAGGGAGCGGAAACGAAGCGGCGCGCAGCTTTGATGCCGTGCCGTAGCACCATAACGTCGAATGGGTCTGAGAGTAGTCCTGGATCAATGAGTGGCGGCCCTGTCGGGTTGCTTGCATTCAGGGTGATGGAACCGCCTGTGAGCAGGCATGAGGTTGATGGAGGGGGACTTGTTGGGTGAGAACGCACGGCTCTTGGGAGACACCACACCGGTGTTGATAGCGAAGTAGTGTCCTGGTGCGGAAGGTCCATACTTTCCACTTTATCCCGCAATAAGAACTTCCAGACACGCGGAAAGAATGACTCGCCGTGAACTTCAACTCAAAATGCGGCGTCCTGCTTCCCGCAGCTGGGTCAACAATACCACTCAAGGCATCCTCGTCGAGTCGAAAATATCCAACATGAGTAACACCGATCACGCCGAACGGCCCCATCCTGCTCTCATTCCATGTGGCGAAGGCTTCATCGAACAAGGTCGTGTTCTGCCCAAGCGAATCAGGCGTTGCTGGTTCTGGTTCTGTTGCGTTGACGAGCCAGGTCGGGATGACAGCTGCATGGTCCGACACGTTTTGCCCCACGGATGGAAGGTCCAGGATCGGGGTTATTCCCAGCGACGACAAAACCGTTTTGTTCCCGATTCCAGAGTTGAGCAGGATATGCGCGCTGCCAACGGTACCTCCGGCAAGCACGATTTCTTTATTTGCGGTAACGGCGAAAGCTTGAGAATGCAATTCGATGAGATATTCGAGGACGGTGAACGGGAGGACAAACGCACATGAGCCGCCGTGACTAAATTCCACCTCGTTGAAAGCTACGACAGCCGGCTTGAGATCGACTGGTATTAGGCGAGAGACTTTGGCGTCGAGCAGGACATGGAGATTGGGCCGCTTTAGTACGTCAGACGACAGGTACGCCGTCGCCGCGCTACTTCGCTGTCCTTTCCCAATGGTGAACTGTAACCAGCCTAGACTGCATGAAACAAAGCTATTCGCGAGTTTCAGTGGCAGCTTACCGACACCCAATGGATGACCCGAGTTCATGTCCAAGTTGAAAGGAAACTCATCTGGGAGTTCTTTCGTCGTTTGAAGCACCCGCGAGGCCACAGGCCACTCGTAGCCCGCAAGGCTGACGGATGTTCGGCCAGTGGTGCTGTGATCAGCGGGGTTGAATTGACCTTGGGTGTTATGGCCGTCTATCGGTTCGGTCCATTTCTCATTCTGAAGCGAGATTTTAACCAGAGTGCGGCTTGGTCAGTCATTGGTGTACCTTGAAGAAGTATTTAAGGGACGAATTCCACGACCATGCATTGTCTGCAGTGAGGGCGGCGTAGCGGTCAAAGTCCTCGGCACTTCCGCGCGTATAAAACATGCCGTCTATAGTGTGTGCTGGTTACAAGAGCCACAAAGATGACAATACGCAAGCGTACTGTGGCTGCTACATCCACCGAGAATATGACCGCGCGGATAAGGAATGGCGCGATTATTCAAACCAGGCTGGGGCACGGTGGTAAAGTTCCAGCTGTAGACGGGCTCAGTGAGCATAGTGTTGACCAGATAGGGTGCCTGTGAGACCACGACGCCTTCGTTTCTGGTGGAAATCATATTGAGCCGAAGGAGACAAGCATGAAGTCAACGAACGATACGCCAGCCTCGAGAAGCAAAACAGAAAAGTCCGCTTTTTCGGAGAGACGGCTAGCTAGCACGCTGCCTGAGGTTCCGCCTGGAACGCGCGCGTAAGATCGGCGAGAACTCGTAGATATCTTGCGAACGTACCTCCGATAACAACAAAATCATATTGCAGCTGACGGGACGAAAGATCGGAGAGAATGATAGAGCGACATACAGCGACAAATGTGAGGGCAACGAGGAGGAGCATCATCCGTCGCTTACCGAGAGCTTCTCCAGTATTTATTCCGAGAGTGAGAGACCGGCCGGCATGAGCAAAAATGCTTCTTCATTGACGCTGGCTGGCCACATGACATGCTCTCCACAGCACGATGTTATGTTATGCTTCTCCGAACATCCAGCCTGATCGGTAAGTGGGACCCGAGAAGTCACCGGCGATCGTCCCATCCTTGGGATATAGCCTCCAATCTTTCCACCACAACCTCAAAGTCCCGCTCGACATCGACTCGCCAAGTGCCGACGGCGATTCGCGCAGCTGGCCGTGCTTTCCATGGCATCCCGGATACGTGAATGTGCGTATCGGAGTTGATCAGAGATACGAGTTTCTCGTTCATCTGGTCGTCTTTCGCACAGAAGAGAACCACCATATAAACATCCTCAATCCTGTCGTTTGGAAGTAGCTGGTAGACACTGGATTTGACGATATATGATGCGATGCGACGGGACAAAGCAATTTGGCGTTCAAGGAGTTCGCGATGCCAGGATCGACCGTAGGTGATGAGGGAGGCGTATACGGGCAACGCGCGGAAACGACGACTATTCTCAAGCCCTATGTTCATGGGGGAAGGTATTGCAGACGGTGCAGCAGTAAGGTAGGCGGCGTTAGGATTGCGAAAGACGCACTGCTGTACGTCAAGGTGTCGGGTGAAGAAGAAACCGCAGTCATAGGAGCAGTTCAGCAGTTTGTGGCAGTCGCCGGTGATGGAGTCTGCAAGTTCGAGAAGTGAGACGCCTTCTACGAGACTCTGATACTCTTCGGACTGAGGCAGAACACGAGCTTGTAACCCAAATGCTTCAAGAGAAAATGAGCCCGAGTCAAAAGCATTGCAACGCTACCCACCTCCATCCACATGAATCCACGCGCCGTGTTGATCAGCAAGGGCGCGGATTCGCCTCATCTCTTCGCCGTTGGTGGCAAATTTGCCCGAGCTGACCTCTCCTGTGCTGATGGAAACGATGCTTGCACACCCGTTTGCCAGTTTGGACGCAAGTGCGTCGAGGTCAAACCTCCAGGGTTCCTGGTCGCTTAGAGGGAGCGATATGACGGAGTCTCTGCCGATACCGAGCACAGAGGCGGCTTTATATAGCGAGGAATGCGGGGAGGTGGTTAGGATTTGGATTTCGGATACGCGCGCCAACGAGCACGCTTCAAGCAGCCCAAGTTCGGCGATGCTTGCGGGTAACGGAGAACATCTTTGTCTCCCCGCCTCCGCAACAACAAATTCTCTTCCCAATGCGATGCCCAACAAATTTGAGGCCGTTGCGCCGGTCGTGAATATCCGACCAGTGAAGGTATCTTCGTCAAATGACAATAGCTGTTGAAGCAGCCTGCGGAATTGAGCTCCCAGCCAACGCTGTATAGAGAGCTGACGCGTACCGCAAGGCAACAGACTCGAGAGAAGTGGCAATAGATTCGTTTGGCAAGTGCACTGCGACGTTCTGATCAAAGGTGCTTGCGATCCACTCCCCAAAGAGAGCAGCGTCTGTAACCGATCCCGTCGTATATGAATAATAAGTCGCGCAGCGGCTCGACGAAGTGAACCCAGGAACGATGTCGTTCAAGAGGTGCTTTTCGACATAGTCTAACCCTAAGCCGCCGTCCGGGAGTCTAGCGACGAGGGATTCTCGTGCATTGGCTATTTGATTGGGATCCGGAACTGCTTGGGAGACCTCTTCGCTTGTCCAGTCCATCGCAGTATCGAGAGAGAATACGATTCCTTGGACACTGTATATAGTCAGCTATCTACTCGAATCGATGGATGCCTGTGGTACCTCACAAGAGCGGTGTCACACGGGCTCGGCCCGCATGCCGCCACTCAGTCTTGCAAGTTTTGCTACCTCTGTCGAGTCTCTACTACTTGCGGATGACCAACATGCGCTTCCACCACTTGCTTCCATAGAACGCGCAGAGGCCTCTCTGTGCAGGTCTATTCCAGAAACCGGCATTGGGTTTGACGATATGAAGCGCCATCTGAAGCAAGAAATAATCCTTGCGCTCAATGGAAGCGCTCTGAGCTCCAACTACTTTGGGTTTGTCACCGGAGGAGCCACTAGAGCCTCGCTCTTCGCGGATTGGCTTGCAAGCGGAATGGATCAGAATGCGCAGGTGCATTCACCGGCCGAGACAGTTGCAGGGGACGTGGAGGATGCCGCGCTAAGGTTTGCCTCTTGAATGTGCCCATGAAATCCCATCTTCATCTTTTGAGAGGCTCCTCCAGCAATTGTTGGGTCTCGACGAGAACGAATTCACGGGCAGAGTGTTCACGACGGGCGCAACGGGCTCAAACATCATTGGCTTGGCTTTGGGCCGCGAATATGCTGTTGCGGCTGCTGGAGGTCGCCGGTCTCCGCCAACGAGCCCAAGCGTCGCACAACTTGGCCTTCTGAAGGCGTGTAAACAGGCCGGAGTTGCCAAAATACAAGTCTTCTCGGCGATGCCGCACTCGTCGTTGTATAAAGCTGCGTCTGTCGTTGGCCTCGGGCACGCCGCGATCACGGCGCTGCCTCTGAGTGCGGAGGAGCCGTGGAGGCTTGATCTTGCAGCCCTCGAGCGGCACATCGCTGCACCAGGCGTTGCGAGCATCATATCTATAAGCGCAGGAGAAGTTAATACTGGGCGGTTCTCGACCTCCGGGGACGAAATGGTCAAGCTACGTGCTCTGGCAGACACGTATGGCGCTTGGATTCATGTCGACGCCGGCAAGAAACTCTTTCAATCCAGAAAAGATATCTACTGACATTTCTCCCAGCGTTTGGGCTCCCGGTCATGCTTCTCCCGCAACACGCTGAATACGACGACCTCATCAAAGGTGTCGAGTCCATCGAGCTGGCAGACTCGATCACTGGGGATGCACACAAAAACACCGTCCAAGTTCCCTACGATTGCGGCGTCTTCTTCACGCGACACCTCGAATTGCAGCAAACCGTATTTCAAAATGCGCCGTTCCCCATTCCGGACACGGCAGAGATCCCATCTGCGCATAATCTTGGCGTAGAAAACAGTCGCCGGCTGCGCGGCCTACCAGTCTACGCCTCTCTTCTTGCTTATGGCCGGACATGGCATCAGGAGCTTATTGAACAACAAATAGCTCTTGCGCGCACAATCGCGAGATACATTCTGCAGTCGGCGGAATATGAGCTGCTTCCAAGTCCAGAGATCAGCAAGGTGTACATGATTGTGCTATTTCGCGCAAGGAACGAAGCACTGAACGTCGACCTTGTTCAGCGGCTGAACGATTCCAAAATCATCTACGTCTCCGGAACGCAGTGGGATGGGGCGCCGGCGACAAGGATTGCAGTTAGCAATTGGCGCGTGTATGTGGAACGAGATTCAGGTCGGGTTATCAGAGAGCTTGAACGAGTAGGGAGCATGGTGGATTACAACTAAATATACATCGAAAATTCTGCTTCAGTTTCAGGTCGAACACGGGCTGTACTCGGTTTCTCTGGCGGAGGTGCAGTCCAAGACGGGATTTCGTCGCCCCCCAGCGCTTTCCCCAACAACTTGTGTGCGCGCTGCAATAGCTGATGGTCCCAAGGGATTGAATCATCCTGCAGTCGTGCGAAGTTGCTGGCAGCCAAAGTCCGCGGAGCGGGAGGGGCTATGTACGGTGCCGGGACGAGAAAGACGGTCGCCGGGAGGAAACGCTCCGCTTGATGTGCGACAAAGGCAGCGGAGGCCGATTGGATGAGGTTTGGTGAGGCGAAAGGCTGGACATCCTCGATCTGGATAATTTTGAGTGTGCGGAATGATAATGCCAGGATGGGGTCTAACAGAAAGCGCATCTGTTGAAAGGTACCGCAGCGGCGCATCGACGGGACGTATCCGGACGTCGGAAATGTACGCTGGAGACGCGTACTCGTCAAGGAGTACCAACCTATACAGGTTTAGATGATAGAAATTGGACAAAGATCGACTGACCTCGCAGGCTGAATGGAATTGAGGATGGCACGGGCATACGAACGCATCGCCCACAGTGGGAGACGTGTGGTTACTTCAGAGACCAGCACCGCGGCTTGCAGCCAAGAGGGTCGGAACAGCAGGCCAACCTGTGGGCTTGATTTCAAGATCTACAAAGGACGCGCGTCGCACCGACCTGGATCTTGTTGACCATAACTGCGCCGATTTGTTCGCCAAGGTTGGCACCCCGAGCCCAGGTTTTGGCTACGTTTCCGTTGGCGACGAGCAGCGCGCTGCCTGGCTGGAAGCCAATGAGTTGAATGTCGGCGGCTGTGGGCTCTTGATGAGTGGTGTGAAGCGGGTTGTATTCGTCCTCGTCATCGGATTCGATGGTGTGGCGAGGGGGGACGGTGTCTGCGAGAGGGTCGACGTCCTACAATGGTATGAGCAGTGCGCGATGAGATGGGAGATGGTGCTTGCCATGGTCAAGCCGCGGCCAAGTCATCAGTGTGTCACAGTCACGTGTCAACTACTCATCTCCCTTCCAGCAAAAAACCATGGCAGCAGCAGCAGGTCGCGGTGCGTTGGTTGTTGCTCACTCTTGTGGCCGTTGCTGACGAGTTTGCTAGGTGGTGGTGCCTCTGGCACAAAGTTCAGAATGACGCTTGGTTTACCCGTGGGGGCGGTTATTAACTGCGCGGACAACAGCGGCGCCAAGAGCCTTTTCATCATCGAACCCTTTGGATTCGGCGCCCACCTCAACAGGCTGCCCGACGCAGGTGTCGGCGACATGGTCGTCGCCAGTGTCAAGAAGGGAAAGCCGGAGCTGCGTAAAAAGAGTGCGTCTCTTCACTCTCTCCGGCGGCCTTGTGTATTCACCCGAATCCTCTAGCTATGCCCGCTGTCGTTATCCGTCAACGCAAGGCATGGCGGCGGAGAGACGGTGTCTTCCTCTACTTTGAGGTGCGTCGAATTCTGCCCCGTCTTATTCCTGCTATAACTTGAAATCCAGGATAACGCGGGCGTAATCGTCAACCCCAAGGGTGAAATGAAGGGCTCTGCCATTACCGGCCCCGTCGCAAAAGAATGTGTATGTCGTTTTTATTATTCTGCATCCACATCCTATAACTCTTTACAGGCCGACCTCTGGCCACGTATCGCGTCGAATGCAGGGACGGTAGTTTAAGGCGTTATATGTTTCTCATGAATAAACCATGTTTCGCTACAAACTTTTCTCTTCTTGCCATCACCATGTCTGCGGCCATTCGCCTCTTCGCTGCGTCGCGGGGGGGCTCGCGAGCCCTCTTGACGTCCTCAGCTCGCCTCTTGACGCCCTCAGCTCGCCAGTCGGTCGCTGTCCGCTTTGCGTCAACAGAGGCAGCCCCTGTGCCGCCGCCGACACCAGACCTCCTGCAAGTGGAGAAGACGGAAAATGCGTTGAGCCCACTGCCTGTCCCGACCGACGGCGCAACAGACTGGTCCAAAAGCTACTTTGGACTCTCAGAGAAGCCGTTTGAGAAGGAGGTCGCCGATGTGCTCCTCGCACCGCTCGAAGCAAACGACATCGAGATCAAGCCTGGTGCGTCTACTCACTTGAGCCGTGCGGCTCACTGTCTAATTCTAATGGAACCAGACGGCCTGCTGTACCTCCCCGAGATCAAGTACCGTCGCATTCTCAACCGTGCTTTTGGCCCGGGCGGATGGGGACTTGCACCGCGCAGCATGACGAATGTCGGTCCCAAGGTCGTCAGTCGCGAGTATGCATTGGTGTGCTTGGGCAGACTGGTCGCTATTGCCCGTGGAGAGCAGGAGTACTTCGACCCTGCGGGCATTCCAACCGCGTTCGAGTCGGCCAAGAGCAATGCTCTCATGCGCTGCTGCAAAGACTTGGGTGTTGCCAGCGAATTATGGTGCGTGCTGCGCTCGGACAATGTGTTTGAAACTCAATATCAGACAGGGACCCGCGATTTATTCGGGAGTTCAAGGCAAAGTATTGCGTGGAGGTGTTTGCAGAACATGTCCCGACCAAGAAGAAGAAGAAGTTGTGGAGGCGGAAGGATTCGCCGAAGCTAACGTACCCATATGTTGAGTGAAATGTAGCACATGAAAAGACTCGTCGTCGGATCACACTCGATGCTCTTCTCTAAAAACACCATCGTCACAAACGGACGGCGACCTCTCCGCGCGGCGTCTCGAGTCCTCAACGCCTCCTTCCCTACAGCATCCTCCGCATTCGCAAGATGCTGGGTCCATAGCACCAACAAGACCTCCGCCCTCTTCAAGTCCGTCAGGTCAAAGGGTCTCCACCGTGTATACTCCACAAAGCCCCCAGACCCCGACAATGACCTTCCGCTGTATCGTGTGTGGTAGTCCTGTAGAATCACCGCTTCTCCTCATCCTCCTCTCCTAGGCAAGCTGCTAACTGCGTGGACGGGGACCCCAGTGATATGGTATCCGATACCTATCGCTGTCGGCGCGCTTGTACTCGTCGCTATCCAATACCGCAGGAAGGCACGCAAGGAGGTCCACGTCGACGAGAATGGGAACGAGGTTATCAGGCTCAAGGGCCCCTGGCAGGCGAGTCCGCGCGCTATTCTGCCGATGCTCGCATTCTCATTCCGTAGGTCCATGTGCTGGGTGTGCTGCCCCTCCGCAACATGTCTCGCGTATGGGGCTACGTCAACTCGCTCGAACTGCCCGTTTGGTTTCGGCCATATGGATTCCGACTGTACGCTGTCGCATTTGGCTGCAACCTCGATGAGATTGAACCCGCGGACCTCAAGGCCTACCCGAGTCTCGGAGCGTTCTTCTACCGCAAGCTCAAGGACGGAGCGCGCCCCGTGGCGGACGCCGTCCTCGTCAGCCCCGCCGACGGCAAGATTCTGCATTTCGGGACCATCCAGGATTTGCGGGTAGAACAGGTCAAGGGCATAACGTACTCACTTGATGCTCTTCTCGGCGTTGAACGGCCAGGGACACCACCGCCCGTATCTGCCCACATGCCCGCCCATACTATGCCAGTTGTCGACGACCATGAATTTGCAAACGTCAATGGGATCGAGTACAGTCTTGACCAACTCATCGGCACCTCGGGTACAAGTACCCCAACATCCGAGGTGTCACCTTCACTGGAGGGCCGGCCCGTCAAATTCGGCAAGCAGATTGACGCCTCAGTGGTTACAGAGCGCGATTTACCGGAGACCTTGCGCCATGACGCCTCAGTAGCGGCCGAGATGGGTCTGCGGCCAACTCTGATGCGCAGTACGAGCGGGATAACGGCCAAGCCCGGCCACTCTCTATTCTTCTCTGTCATCTATCTGGCTCCTGGGGATTATCACCGGTTCCACAGTCCGACTGCCTGGGTTGTCGAAAAGAGGCGGCATTTCGTTGGTACGTTACGTTGCTTGCTTATAGATCGCTACTAATCTGCTGCAGGTGAACTCTTCTCGGTCTCGCCCTACGTCGCGAAACGACTGGAGAATCTGTTTGTGTTAAACGAGCGCGTTGCGCTTCTTGGGAGGTGGAAATATGGCTTCTTCGGGATGGTTCCGGTCGGCGCAACGAACGTCGGCAGCATCAAGGTCAACTTTGACCAGGTACGTTTTACATCCCAGGTTTTTTTTTCTACTCAAACTCGAACGAACGAACGTTAGACGCTGCGAACCAACGTTCGGGGGAAGCCACCGCCTCCCGGTACATACACGGAAGCAGTATACTCTGCCGCGTCTGCGCTCCTCAACGGGCAACCGCTCACGGCGGCACAGGAGATGGGCGGGTTTTGCTTGGGTAGCACGATCGTATTGGTGTTTGAGGCACCAAACGACTTTGAGTTTTCGATCCAGACTGGGCAAAAGGTGCAGGTTGGACAGAAGCTTGGAGATCTGAGGAAGAAAAAGACGGAGTAGATTGGAAATCGAGGACCATTGTAGCGCGTATTCAACTACAAACTTTCAGCGCAAACGGTGCAGTTGTTGTGTCTAGAGAACAAAGGTGCTGCCGTTGAAATTCAAATTGCCTTGGTCTTCGTTGGCAAGGCCAGCTTGTGCTCAACGTCCAGAGTCTGCCCGGTCTAGACGAGGAAGGAGAAGACAAAAGTTTGAATTCTGATGACTACATCGTTACGCGAGTGGAAGGGCAGTGGCGAAGCGACTCCAGAGTCTACGAGACGGAAGGCTCTGCACGGTGTCAAGGAAAGGCAGCGGCTGCTAATCAATGCAAACGAACCCGTTGGCCGGAAGAATTCCTGGAGTCCGTGAGTCTCGATGACCCCTTCGACGTACTCTCCGAGAAACATGGGCACTAGTCAAGGCATCAACGCTAGCCGGGGGAACTCGGATTGGGACGTACCTCCTCTGTGCAGGGGAAATTGACAAGAGGCTTGTGTACACTTGCCTGCATATTGGCCATACTGCTCATCCCACATCTCCCTCCTCTCCGGCGGGATCCCAGCCACCTCGGGAAGCGGGGTCTGCCCAACCACCCACGGATAGTAGTGAACGGCGACAAAGAACCGTTCGGGGTCCGTGGTGGAGAATAATTCACAGTGGTGCTGGCGGGAATGCAGCACGAAGGCGATGAAGGGGGTCAATTCGAGCCATTCGGAGGTGAAGGAGTCTTTGGCGATGGTGGCGATTTGCGTGCGGTTGAGGATGAAACCGACCGAGTAGAGGCCAACACCAGGGCGTGCTCTGTGAGTCACCCGAGTCATGATCATGGTTCAGATGCAAATCAATCCTTTGTTCTTCCACCACCATGGAGTGTCGCGCTCCCTCCGACTTGAAGCTGTCTTTTGAGATCGAGCGCGCCATCTTCCAAGTAGCTCTCGATATGCACCCGGAAATGCGCACCACACTCCGTTTAGTATGCCGTCGTGCCGCTCAGTGGTATGTATCTTCAGAATGCATTTGGCTGGCAGTTTTCTTATTTCCGCAGGATTTCGAAACTCCCCAGATACTTGCCGTACAGCACCTTGGGTGAAAATACGCCGTCTGTAGCACCGCAGCGTCGTCTACCTCCGGAGCTGGAACATATCATATTTACCCTCGTCGCAAGCAACCATCCAGAGATGCACTCGGCCTTGAATCTCGTCTGTCATCGCGTCAAACAGTGGTGAGTACCAGTTTCTGTCTCTAGGCTCGCGCAAAAACAGAGACCTTTCTACAGGATTGAGCCTTTCGAGATGCAGTGTCTGTTCCTTGCCACGCCTTTGAGGCCGCAGCATTGGCTGGTTCGCAAACGATGTCACTGGCAACACTTCCTCATTCCGCAACTGAACGCTTTCTTGCAACGTCGGCCGCGTATCGCGAACGGCGTCCGGGGCCTTATGCTGGGCTGGGACATCCTGGATGATCCGTCGCCTATATATGCGGCCCTCCCATCACTCGAGTACATCGTATATGGAATGCGCCACAGGACGGTCATGGCCCTGCCTGGATTCTCCCTTGGCACCATATTCTCTCTCCCCATCCGGCGGCTGGGGTTCAGTTCTCTTGGTATGGAAACCCTCCAGGGTTTTGCGGTTGCCTGGGCGCGCCAGCCAACACCCCTCTCATCTACACTCACCCACCTGGAACTACCCTGTCTCGGCACCCTGGGCACATATCTTGAAGCCCTCCCGGCACTTTCTCATTTGTCCATCGACCTCAATCAGTACCGAGATCTGACACTCTTTATGAAGGCTCTGGAACCCCACCGACGCCTCCTTCGACGCCTCGTGGCACGCGACTCCTTCCTTCTCCTGGTGCTTAGGATTTTATCCTCCAAGATCCGATTCCTCCCTCCGCTCGTTATATACACGCTTCTCATCGAATGGCGTGCGGTCCCGACGGAGAAAGTAATCTGCCTCGAAACCTGCATTGATGCACCGCTCGGTCTATGCCACTACTATACTGAGATTGCAGATATGTGGTGTGAGGCGGAGGCCGCGATGGGTGTGAAAAGACAGGATGGGTTGGGATTACCGGAGTAGTATCAGCTTCTCGTCAATCGACAGTCTTTCCCCGCATTCTTCATTTCGTTGGCAACCCTCGCACACCGACCAACTCCGCCGCCATCTCTGCACCATCTCGGCCCTCCATGCAGTTCTTGTTTTGTGGGCTTCCGTCCAAATCGATGCTACTCCAAGTGTGCCCTCGTCATGCCCTATTGCGCGCGCCGGTGTCGAGTTTGCGAGACGGTCCGTATCGGCTTCCTTCGCACTCCTTCCTACTACTGGATAAAAAGCGCAGTCAGTGTGTCCTTGAACTCGAATCCCTTGGCCATATACACGTACGTCCTCCCTTTCTCCCAATTCTGCCTTTAACCACGACACGCAGACATCGGGGACTGTGTCTGCTTCGTCAACTACTTCAATCTCGTCCGCTCTTCGCAAAGTTAACACGTTACCTCTCATCCCTCCTTGTGGTCAACATCCTCAACAACCTTCCGCATTCTTCGACGCTGTTTGTGCGTATATCATCCTCTTTTCTCCTTTGCTGCGCTAACGACTTTCTCCTGCTAGTTTTTGTGTCGCTCTGGCTTCCTCCGCTTATATCCTTCGGTCACAAAGGTGCGTATTCTCTTACGGCACGATGTACTCTGCTAACAGAGCCGTTGGCGCTCTCCCACACCCCGATCTTCTCCGCGCGCCGGACTCCAATGACGGCGCAGCGTACTTCACTACGATGCCAACAACGACACCAAGATGGAACCGACCGATTGGAATCTTCCCGTCCAATTGGCCAACCTTCGATCGCGCAAACGAGTCGGACGACGATGATACGCTTGGTGAGCTGAGCTCTCACTTCATTCAAGTTCCGTTGTTTGCAATCTGGCGATTGCTGATAGCGCGTGGACATGGCGCCACTCGTTACTCGCGGCGAAGGCAACACTTAGTGCGCTTGATCAGACGGTACGTGCCTTTGAAACTATAATGACTTTGCTAATGGGCGTTCGGACCATTGCGTCGCACTTGTACGCAGCACTCTCAGACTTCGATTCGACGACAGCGACTCGCATTCCTACTGGACGAAGCACTTGACAAAGAGGCGGACGCGAACCCGGGTCTAGAGCGGGAGCACGACGGCGCCTCGCTAGAAAACTTGCGACACAGCGGGAGGAGGAGGGCAGGCTAGCGCAGGACTTGGCGCGGTGGCGGACTTGGTATTGGGCATTGGTAGCGTTTTCATTTGTTTCAGTCGGAATGCCAATAAAAATGTTTTTTTTTTGTCCGGATTTTATCTCGAGGTCTGACAGGACCTGCCCACATCTGTTGGGCATCTGGGCAGCTGGTGTAAGTAGGCTGGTGGGCAGAGGCAATTTTGACTGGGAGATGGCATCAGGAAGATCTCGACGTCGGGAAGCTGCACCGAGGGTTGGTCCGAAATTTTGGCTTTTTGAGGCCCTACAACGTCGATTTCCTTGTCCCAAGATTGGCTTTTTGTGAACGAAATCTTGCGAACCTTGTATTCTCGACCTAGCGAACTGAAAAGGCCCGAGATTTCTCGGAAATTTCCGGACTACTTAATGGCAAAAATCCCTCCGTCTTTTCAGTTGCCTTTCGCTTTGTTCGGTGTGTCTTGGTCTTCGCGATCGGACAAGCCCAGCTCGTGTTAGGCGTACTACACAGGCTGCCCAAGCGCTGGTCATCTGACTTTCTCGCAAATCAGTCACGGTTCCGAGCCAATCGTTCTTCACCACCATGGAGTGTCGCGCTCCCTCCGACTTGAAGCTGTCTTTTGAGATCGAACGCGCCATCTTCCAAGTAGCTCTCGATAGCCACCCGGAAATGCGCACCACACTCCGTTTAGTATGCCGTCGTGCCGCTCAGTGGTATGTATCTTCAGAATGCATTTGGCTAGCAGTTTTCTTATTTCCGCAGGAGTTCGAAACTCCCCAGATACTTACCGTACAGCACCTTGGGTGAAAATACGCTGTCTGTAGCACCGCAGCCTCTTCTACCTCCGGAGCTGGAACATATCATTTTTACCCTCGTCGCAAGCAGCCATCCAGAGATGCACTCGGCTTTGAATCTCGTCTGTCATCGCGTCAAACAGTGGTGAGTACCAGTTTCTGTCTCGCGCAAAAATAGAGACCTTTCGACAGGATTGAGCCTTTCGAGATGCAGTGTCTGTTCCTTGCCACACCTCTCACTCCGCAGCATTGGCTAGTTCGCAAACGATGCCATTGGCAACGGTTCCTCATTCCGCAACTGAACGCTTTCTTGCAACGTCGGCCGCGTACCGCGAACGGCGTCCGGGGCCTTATGCTGGGCTGGGGCATTCTGGATGATCCCTCGCCTATATATGCCACCCTCCCCTCACTCGAGTACATCGTATATGGAATGCGCCACAGGACGGTTATGTCCATCCCTGGATTCTCCCTTGGCACCATATTTTCTCTCCCCATCCGGCGGTTGGGGTTCAATTATTTTGGTGTGCAAACTCTTCAGGGTTTTGCGGTCGTCTGGACGCACCAGCCAGCAGCCCTCTCATCTACACTTACGCACCTGGAACTACCCTGCATCAGCACCCTCGGCACATATCTTGAAGCCCTCCCGGCACTTTCTCATTTGTCCATCGACCTCAATCAGTACCGAGACCTGAAACCTTTTATAACAGCTCTGGCGCCCCACAGACGTCTCCTTCGACGCCTCGTGGCACGTGAATCCTTCCTTCTCCTGGTGCTTAGGATTTTGCCCTACACGATTCGATTCAACGAGACCCTCCATCCGCCCAGTAAATACACGCCTCTCCTCGAACGGTGTAAAATCCCGATGAAGAAAGTAGTCTGCCTCGAAACCCCCATCGATGCACCGCTCGGACTGTGTCACTACTATACCCAGGTCGCAGATATGTGGTGTGAGGCGGAGGCCGCGATGGGTGTGAAAAGATAGGATGGGATGGGCTTACCGAAGTAGTATCAGCTTCTCGTCAATCGACAGTCTTCCCCGCCTTCTTCATTTCATTGGCAACCCTCGCACACCGACCAACTTCGCCGCCATCTCTGCACCATCTCGGCCCTCCATGCAGTTCTTGTTTTGCGGGCTTCGGGCTGACTACGAGTTTGCAGGCTTCTACACCGAGCGCCAATTTAAAAGTATGCGTTCTGATCACTAGAGTGCTCACCTCCGTGCAGACCCTCTTCCCGGCTGTTTGCAACAAATCATCGTTGCCCAACCAAGCTGGTGCGTGAGTCATACTCGTGTCGCTCATAATCGCTTACTTGGTGCTACAACACAGACAGCGATCTTTCAGTTCCTCGATTGCATATCGACAGTTGCTGGCACGAGGCCAAGAATTCTACCGCACTTCCCTACCTGCGTAAGTCCGTTGACCGAGCCTCAAGCTCGCTGAGCCTCGCTCATCTTCCGCCACCATCTGTCCTTCGTCAGGTCAGCGGAATCCTTCGCGTGTCTCTGCTGATGTACCAATACTCGCAGTAGCTGGCCGGCGGTGGGTTAAGGGTAGCGGCAAGGTATGTGCATTGGCTATTGTGTGGCCACAACCGTTCTTGACGATCGGCGCAGATAACTATTTCCTGGCTGGTCTCTGCGCTCGTATTGTGGCTGGCGAAAACCACCGAGAAATGGGTATATATATGCCCGCTCTGTGATCTCAACCCGTTATCGAATTCTCCAAGCAACTCAGTATATAATACTCGACAGGAAATAAAAGCCTTAGTCAACGGGTGAAATCGATATTTTCCAGAGTGTTCCTCGCCGTCTCGGACGCAGCGAGCCCACTAGTCTGGCGAGCGACTTTGACTAGCAAAGGGTTGAAGACGACCCGATTGCCCCAAGAACCGCTGAACTGCCCGGTGAATTTCGTCCGTCTCTTGGGTTCACCAGTGCTCGAGAACCGCGACAGTGTCTATTATCTGTGTGCGATTGCGAATCCCTTACCTCGCTCTTTGCAGCCTCGAAAAGTAAGAATACGGCGGCCGCAAACACGCATCATGCGGGTGCCGAAGGCACCAGTTGTCGGTGCGAAGCGGCGAGAACGCCGGATGAGCTCAAGCGACGGTGTTAGTTTAATTGTCAGAACAACCAAGTATATGAACGTCTACATCCGCTGCCGCTTTGACTTTGGTTCGTCTTCCTCAGCAACTCCCTCTTCCTCGCTGACTGTCGAGTTCCCAGCATCCTCGGTCACTTCCACATTTCCAGATCCCTCCCTGTCCTGAGACGGTTTTTGAAGAGTTGGGTCGTCCGGGCCGCTTGTGATGATGAGGACATCTTGACGAACAGCGTCGATGGTTCGAACTTCCATCGCCCCGGGAGGCAGAACCTTGACGAGACCCGCGCGGTAATCTTCGAGAACCTTGCGCGACAGGTGGAGTGCCTTTGAGAACGCAGGATGCTTGATTGGTATTGTCTTCCCAGGCGCGGTCAGGCTCTGCTGAGCTTCGCGGTGTCCTCTTGAGATCAATTTGGGGAGCTTGTCGAAGAGGTACTCCACGATGTGCTTGCGCAAGTTGCGGTCCATGGAGATACAGTTCCTGGCGGCCTTCTTTCTCACCAGGTCAGCATTGAGGAAGATCGTGCGAGTCCCTGCCCTTTCTTCAGCTGGAAAGGCGCTCTGAAAAAGAGTTAGACGATCGGGTTTGATGCCCTCGCCCTCGGGACATTCAGCGGCTGTCACGAAAAACAAGACAGTCCAAAGACTGATCCACCAAATCGACTCCAGGTCGTGAAGTATGCTATGAAAGAATCTTTCCCTCGGAAGTTCACTGTCGTCCGAGTCGAAATTGGTGTCGCTGATGTCGTCGTCCGAGTCTGGCATGTGGAGATGTGTCGCGTGTTCTACCTCGACCGACCAGAAGAACGGGGTGCCCTGTCGGGAAAAAAATGATTACGGCTGATCCTTCGCAGAGAACAGCGAGACTTACGGTTTTCACATCACCCTGACCTGGCTGCCCGTATTCCACTGCGTACTCCAGGTCAGTCAGAACACCGCGCTGACTTCCGGGGTTGAACATCGCGTTGGTGTTACTCAAATCGCGGTGGACAAAGCCAACGGCAAGGAGAACTTGCAGAGCTGTGTCCTTTAGTAATTGGAAATCAAGAAGAATTATGACGAACCAAGAGGGAGATCCGCGATCACCTGTGCTTGCTGATGGACATCCCGCAAGAGGTGAAGGGGCATGAGAACACCGGGAAACAGTATCCGGTAGTGTTGACGGTCAACGAATCTACGCGGAGGTGCCGCTGCAGAGGGAAGTATGACAGTATCCCCGATCGCGCGTGGCCTGCTAGACCCTGATGCCTTGAGTAGAGCTTGATTCTCGACCAACGACAAATAGACACCATTTTCATGAGCTTCGGCACCCCGAATGACTTGGCCAATTGGACGATCCCAGTCAGAGAGAAGGAAGTGCGTGTTGAATTGGGTAATGAGGGTGTCGTCAGAACTTGCTATGCACCTGGTCTCCAGTTCTCGCAAGATATCCCCTTCAAGATAGGCTCCGTCTTCCAATCAAACGTCTTTGAGAACGAACTCCTCCTCGGGATATCCATCCTTGTACGCTGACCATACCCGGGTCGCCCGACCGATGAGTTCGTCGGCCTTGTAGTCGCACAGGACATGCTTCAAGATGTACGTGTCCTGTTCCACCTGGATGCGATATTTAACTTAGCCCCCAACCTCATATCTCTCGATGGAAGGATCGAACCCGAGGTGAGATAGTGTGCCATGTGCGCCCAAGGTCTGCGGAGTTTCGTCTGGCACCGGCATAAAGTCTTCATCCGAGAGCTCCGTGAGTGGCGAGCTACCCGGAAAGTGGTGTCGCAAGGGCGGGGAGTGGAAGGGCTCGGGAGGAGAATGGGGAAGGGGATTGGACGGCTGAGGTCGGGGTTCTAGAAACATGGATCAATGAATATCAGTGAAGAAAAACGCGCGAAACTGACGGTGATGTATGAGAAAGGTTGGCTGACGACAATGCATGCTCGCGACAAGAACCAGACTCGATCCTCGTCGTCCTCTGCTGTAAGACCAAAAGTGAAGCGCCGGCGAGGGTCGTTTCGGAGGACATGGTTGCAGCCCAACAGAAGTTGAATCCAATTCTGATCAAGAGTACGAGTCTGACTGAATTAAAAAAACATAGGTGAAAGGGATGTACTTCCAGGTGATCCTTTTTTGACTTTTTGAGTTCTGCGAGCATTAGAAGATGATGCCACCCTAGTTTCTCCGCGACATCGAGGGCGAGATGAAGGTATGATTCTGCACGGGAGGTGTTGCCCCGCTCGGTCCCTATCGGTGCTTCTTCGTGGGCGATCCAAGCGTCCGCGCCATCATGCCGTCGGGCGAGTTCAACAACCAGTGATATGAAGCGCACCAGACTGGTAAATGCGAGAGTTTCATGCCCGGGATGCTTGCCCGGCGTGACCTGCGTATAACCCCACATTACTTGGCCCTGTGGGGTTATGCCGCCCCCATTCGCATCCAGGAGTTGCTTCATGATTTTCGACAAGGCGCCTGGTTGGACGGGTGGAAGGCGCACACGAGCAAAATCTTCGAAGGGGACTTGGAGGACCTGAGGATTGGTATCGACAAGGATGCCCCGCGCCTCCTTCAGCGGCTTGTTGGGAAAATCTTTTGTAGAGGTGTGGTTGAATTTTCTCGGCGTGCTCCCAACAACGTGCTGTAGTTTGCGTTTCGCCGGCGGTGGCGTCGTATGGCCGGGTTGGCGAAGTGGTGGGGATTTAGGCATGTTTATAGGCATGTTCATGGTGGTGAAGAAAAAGAGTGGAGCCACCTCGCCCTCGCCAGTGTTAGATAACGTAGCGCACGACGAGGGGACGAGATTGAGGTCAAAGAAGGAAGGAGAGAGACATCTGTTCCCAATTTGGAAACTCGTCTTTTGAAATCAACGATGCTTTCGCGGCCGAGGGCACTACGTAGCGCAGCTGGTCGTCTGCGTGGATTCGCGACGGTTTCGGAGCCTCCAGTGCGACGCTATGGAGGACTGAAGGACCAAGACCGCATCTTCACCAACGCATACTGCCGACACGACCACGGCATCAAGGGCGCAAAGTCGCGCGGCGACTGGCATCGGACGAAGGATATCCTGCTCAAAGGCGACTCGTGGATTATCCAGACTATCAAGGACTCGGGCCTGCGTGGCCGTGGGGGCGCGGGCTTTCCGAGTGGGCTCAAGTGGAGTTTCATGAACAAGCCCAACTGGCAGGCGGATAAGCGGTGAGTTGTTCTTTCTCTCTTCCACCGAGGCTGAAAAATCCAAGACCTCGGTATCTGGTCGTGAATGCCGACGAGGGCGAGCCTGGAACGTGCAAGGACAGGGAAATTCTACGTGGAGACCCGCACAAGCTCGTCGAAGGCTGTCTCGTTGCTGGGCGGGCGATGAACGCAAACGCGGCATATATCTACGTTCGCGGAGAGTTCGTCCAGGAGGCAGACCATCTGACCCAAGCCATCGCAGAAGCGTACAAGGATGGGCTGCTTGGCCCGAACGCATGCGGGAGCGGGTACGCCTTCGACGTCTACGTGCACCGTGGTGCTGGAGCCTACATTTGTGGCGAAGAGACGGCACTCATCGAAAGTCTCGAGGGAAAGCAAGGCAAACCCCGCCTGAAGCCTCCGTTCCCTGCCGATGTCGGCCTCTTCGGTTGTCCCACCACCGTCGCCAATGTCGAGGACTGTCGCTGTCGCGCCCACCATCTGTCGCCGCGGCCGCCTCGTGGTTTGCGGGCTTCGGACGGGAACGCAACCAGGGCACGAAGCTGTTCTGCATTAGCGGACATGTCAACAACCCCTGCGTCGTCGAGGAGGAGATGAGTATTCCTCTCCCGGGAGCTCGTTGAGAAGCACGTGGCCGGCGTTCGTGGCGGGTGGGACAACCTGCTGGGTATTATTCCCGGCGGTTGCTCCGTCCCCGTGCTTCCCATAAAAAAAAATGCGAGGAGGTGCTGTAAGTGTTGTATGAACTTAGTGTCCTTGAAACTCAACGGACTATTCAGAATGGAACTATGATTCTCTCAAAGACGCGCAGTCTGGCCTGGGGACCGGTGCAGTCATTGTTATGGACAAATCTACAGACATTATCGCTGCCATTGCTCGGTTTCTTCATCGGTGTGTATTCTTTTGGCTTGTAATCTCGCGCTCATTTTCCAAGTTTTACAAACACGAATCCTGCGGCCCAATGCACGCCTTGTCGTGAAGGGACGACCTGGATGATGAACATGATGAACCCGCATGGTGGAGGGACGAGGACACAAGCGAGAGAATTGATATGCTCCTTGAACTGACGTCCGTCGTCTAATCTTATGCGTGCTATTCTGCGGCTGCTGTTTTCTGTAGTAAACAGGTAGAAGGGCGGACGATTTGTGCTCTCGGCGGACGCTGCGGCCTGGCCTATCCAAGGTCTCATGCGTCACTTTAGACCAGAGGTAGGCAGTAGTGACCCGCGAATTTCGACTCACCAATGTGTCTTAGGTCGAGGCTCGCATCGATGCATTCCGTTCGCAACACGGTTCTGTTGCTTTCGGCGGGACGACTTGCTAGCGAGGTGGACGATACCCTTGCTCTTCCAGACAATCTCGGCGTTCGACTTCCCGTTAATGCACCGCAACCGTGTAACTAAAAGCAGTTCTGCTACCTATACATTTTACACTCTCTTCTTTGGAAAGTCGTCGCGACATGCTCGACGGCGTATTTTGATTCGGGTTGTTTTGCGAGGAGAGGTAAGGATCGCCCTACGATGACGGCTACGGCAATGTCGGACTCGTAGGAGTTGGTGTCTGAACTGCGTGAACGTTCGGGACGTGTACTTCAATGAATGGGATCGTGACTACGAGCGTCCTGAAAATCTGCTGCATTTATGACCCACACCGTCCGAGGCCATCCGCTCTCGCTTGTTGTATCGACGATAGCGCCCTCATGATTGCTCTGGAAAGCGACAAACGTTGCGACGCGCTGCAATTGAACGAGCGTATAGACCAGATTCGCGGGTAAGGGGTTTTAGATTCGGTCCACTTGTCAATAGGATGGAGACCGTAGTTCAAGTTGCGGTAAAGGGACCTTGGGAGCGCGGACCTTACATAGAGCAGCAAGTCGGAATAACTTTATGTCAACAGCGAACGACAAATGGTCAAACTAGCCCCAAGCTGCCGTTGTGCTGAAGAGCAAATGAGAGGACGGCGTTGGATGGAGGAGTTGGGAACGTGCCTGTAATTCACTATCAGGTGGCCGTCGGTACAGAACGACTATTCGAGTTGGATTAGCAGAGCGCACAGGAAGAACAGCCTGATCGCGCACTTTGAAGAGATTGGAAACGGTATCGTCGGGCGCAGGGGAGAATGCCAGGTTAATGTACGTGAACTGGTCGTTTTGGGTGAGCCAAACGAAACAAAAATTGGTATACTGAATCGCACCAGTGGATCGCCCGCTTTCCAACCGAGTTCCTTGCGCAGAAACTGGATTACTGCTTGAATCGATTGGAAGCGGTGATTTTGTAGAAATTCTGCTTCATTATCGGTGCATTGCCGACTGCTTTGAAGCGGACGACGACTGCACGGACGGATGAGGTAGAGAATGACAATAGCGTTGCGGCTCACCCTTGGAGGGGTCGCGTTTCTTGTAGGACTCGAGTGCAGCGAGTGCTTCCTGGCTAATGTCGGGTGGTGGAGGCCATGGTTTGGTCGTGGTTACATCGACGTCCGCGTCCATATGAGATTGTTTGTTCATCAAACATGATCAGCGGATTAGAATTCGTCTGATACGAGTGCCTCGTTGTAAATAAATAAGCAGCGGTCCCGGGACAACCCTCCTATAAGATTGAGCGCGAATTTCATTGTGTTTACCATGGCTTCTCCCCTCGCGGCGCTAGCCCAGCTCATTACTGCCGGTGTGCAGACTATCGAGGCGGCCTATGCAAAACAAGGCCTCCCATATCCCGACCTCAATGCCCCGTTCCAACCATCTCCGCTCGATTTTGACCCCCCCCCTCCTCCAAACAGCCCAGCTCATCGTAGCTGCAGCCGATCAGCTCATTGCAACTGTTCGTTCCCCGATGCAGACCATCCAGATGTATGCCAGCAGCATGCACACGACCTCGACGCTCGGTTTCGTCGTCGATGCCGATATTCCCGACATACTCAAAGGCGCCGGCCCAGAGGGTCTGCACGTCAGTGACATCGCCGCCGCTAACGGTGTTGACGCCGACCATCAAGGTGATATCCCATTCCGCACGAGGTCAGTCTTAACATGTGCCAGCACGCGTCCTGCGTTTCCT